>CAUYQU010057006.1:0-26056 GCA_963574635.1 Cheracebus regulus
AAACCATCATTCTCAGCAAACTGACACAAGAACAGAAAGCCAAACACCGCATGTTCTCAATCATAGGTGGGTGTTGAACAAGAACATGTGGACTCAGGAAGAGGAGCATCACACACTGGGGACAGTTGTGTGGGGTAGGGGAGAGACGGGGGGGCGGTGGGAAGGGAGGGGAAGGTGGGGAGGGATAACATGGGGAGAAATGCCAGATATAGTATGCATCTAAAGTAAAATAAATTAATTAATTAAAAAGAGACTGAATTGTTTTATTTGAAATTGTAATATCTCACCATCCTCAACATTAGGTAAATTTTTAAAAGGTTAAATTACCCCAAATGAATTTCTGATTTTCATTAGAAAAATTGCTAAATCTTCATGTTGTCTAGAAAATTCCTCTAATCTGAAATTAAAGATTTTACTAAAAATAAATAAATAAAAATTAAAAGTAAAATAGTTTTGTTTTGTTTTTTAACCTACAAAAGCTTTCTCTCTTTCATTATTCTTACTTGGCTTGAAAGATGCTGCTTTATGCCCAGCCAAAAATACAAAAGATTCAAATACAAAGCATTTAAGTATTGAGCATATTGCAGTATGTGATGCTGGCCTCACCATCCTGTTGGCTCCCATCCACAAGAATTCAAAATGGAAAATGTACCTAATGATGGTTTATGCATAACTTCTGGGAAATCTCTTTGTATTTAATTTTTTAGACTTTAACCCTATTCATCATTTCATGTAAGTGGTCCCAAAGAGATGTCCATAAGTGGCCAGCTTTAATTTTTATGCCTCAGGGGTTCACAGCCCTGTAAATGGAAAGGAAATGCTGACCCTGGTCTCAGAATGACAGCTTGCTTGGTTACAGGCCGCTTACAGTAGTTCAAAATTGACCACAATGATCAGAGCCATACATTCTGCCTCTTGCTTATTTAGCAACCTGAAAGGTTATTCTAACTGCATCTGATCAAATATATTAGCTGAATTAGATTTAATCCATTGCTCAGCACCAGCTCCTTTCATAGCATTAGACAAATGGTCTAAGTGTCTTGTCTCCCCCACCTGTATAACTGGAGATTATTCTCTTGCGTTCTGTGATGAAATACTAAACTGCTGCTTTTGTTATCTCTGTCCAAGGGCTTAGGGCTTTTTCCTGTGTTTGTGGCTGGGGAAAGCCGCCCTTTCTTTCCCCTGTACTTCCCTTGTGTCTCTAGCAACACACTCTCAAATACTATTTATTCGAATGGGGAAAAATCCTGTACTACTTGTTGAGATTTATATGTAAAAAAAATAACATAAGCCCACAATTATAGGTAGGTAAAGTGGCTCCATAATCTAGCTTTTTGTAGTACAGAGAATAAACATAGTAAAAGATCTTGGTTCTGGGTATCTCTATTCAGCCACCTGACTTACTTCTCCAATCAATCTAATCTAGATAGTTTTCTGGTCAGTTTTGAGAATGAGATGTTATTAATTCAACCCCTTTTACAGATGAGAAAGAATTTATGAGTTAGGCTTTTGTGTTTTGACTTATGCTCTACCCTCTATAGTTACATATTAAAATCCTATTAAAATATTTTTAAATGAGTTAATATATGTAAAGTGCTCAAAACAGTACCTGTACCTGGTACATGATACTATATAAACATGTGCTCTTATTTTGGGTTGGTTGGTTGGTTGGTTTTTGAGACAGTTTGGCTCTTGTTGTCCAGGCTGAAGTGCAATGGCATAATCTCGGCTCACCGCAACCTCCGCCTCCCGGGTTCAAGTGATTCTCCTGCCTCAGCCTCCAGAGTAGCTGGGATTACAGGCATTCACCACCACACCTGGCTAATTTTATATTTTTAGTAGAGACAGGGTTTCTCCATGTTGGTCAGGCTCCTGATCTCAGGTGATCTGCCCACCTCGGCCTCCCAAAGTGCTGGGATGACAGGCGTGAGCCACCGGGCCTGGCCCTTGTTTGTTTTTGTTGTTGTTTGTGTAAAGAAACTGGTTCTCACTGTTGCCCAGGCTGATCTTGAACTCCTAGCTTCAAGCAATCCTCCAGCGTTGGCCTCCCATTCCCACTCCTTTGTAAAGTCTTCCCTGTTTTCATCTGGGCACTCCTCTGTACAACCAGGCACTTCCTGGACTTGTTTTCCAATTTAAACTTACATTATATTTAATTGTTTCTATTGCTGTCTCCCTCACTAGACAGTAAGCTATTTGAAGGCAAGAACCATGACTTTTCTTTGTATTGTCTTCCTCTTCAATTCTAATCATATTACTTCCAGACATTACATCCTTTAAAAAGTGTTCATTGGTTTCATTGCACTGATGATCTTCAAAACCAGTGGGAAGTTATTAACCAGTGTAGGCTTCACTCTTAGACCTGCCTACAAATACTAAGAGACATTAAATTAGTTTCTCTATGATGTAGATAAATTGGGGTTGTGATAAAATTAAGCAAGTGGCACAGTCAAATGGCAGGAACCAGAAAAAAGTAATTGCAAAACAGCAACCCAAAACTGTATAAACAATGGGATTAATTCAGACTGGAACTTACTAAAGCAGCAGGCAGACTGGGGCACAAAATTAGGGTCGAGAATTGATACTAGGTAAGGGAATAGGGCAAGCCAAAGCATTGTTCAGACCCCATCCACAGATAGAAAAAAGCAGCTGCAATCTTTTTTTTTTTGAGATGGAGTCTCGCTTGGAGTGCAGTGGTGCAATCTCAGCTCACTGCAACCTCCGCCTCCCAGGTTCAAGCAATTCTCAGCCTCCTGAGTAGCTGGGATTACAGGCGCACACCACCATGCCTGGCTAATTTTTGTATTTTTAGTAGAGGCGGGGGTTTCACCATGTTGGTCAGGCTGGTCTCGAACTCCTGACCTCATGATCCACCCATCTTGGCCTCCCAAAGTGGTGGGAATTACAGGCGTGAGCCACCGAGCCTGACCACAGCTGCAATCTTAAGAAGGTATCTGAAATGGCTTCTGAGTGTTGCATTGACAGGTAACTGTGGGGTCGAAGATAAAAAGATCATAGTCTCTTAACTAGGAAGGATAAGTCTTTCCACATTTGTTTTGTCTCCAAGATGTTTGTTAAAGGATCTCAGCTTATTAGAGTAGTTCCCATTTATCCAGGTTCATCTTCACAAATATACCTTTCAGAGCTATGTCCAGATAGTAGTGCTATGTCTTCAAAGAGGATCACAGATTTAATCATTACTAAATTAGAGATCAGTTCCAATTTTCTAAGTAGTACAGGATTTTCCACATTGAATTTGTTCTCTGGAACTCCTGATGGCTAGGCTTTTGACCAGAGTACCAATAGCATTCCCCCTTAATGCTAAGTGAAACATTAGATGCACAAAATCTCTAGATGTTGTTTGGTTGCAGATGGCAGGTCTCTACGTCTAAAAGTTATCCCTCTTAATGGCTTACCCCTATGAAATACCACATACTTCAGATCTCAGATTCCATGGTACTGCTTACTTGGATTAGAGAAGGAAGAAAAGGAAGGGAGAGAAGGAGGACATTGTATAGGAAGGAAAAAAGTATAATATGAGTTTGGTGGGACAGACAACAGGAAAATGCTGTCTAGACTTACAGGTCGCTGAGAAGCTGAGGTTAATAGGTCTAATAATAGGAGAACTAAAGAAGATGTATTTCAATCTTTAAGAGAGTTAAAGAAGGCTGTGAGTGCAGAGGGTTAGCAGTACTCAGCCCCTGGCCGGGTGCAGTGGCTCACGCCTGTAATCCCAGCACTTTGGGAGGCCGAGGTGGGTGGATCATGAGGTCAAGAGATCAAGACTATCCTGGCCAACATGGTGAAACCTCATCTCTACTAAAAATACAAAAATTAGCTGGGCATGGTGGCGTGCGCCTGTAGTCCCAGCTACTCAGGAGGCTGAGGCAGGAGAATTGCCTGAACCAGGGAGGCAGAGGTTGCAGTGAGCCAAGATCACGTCACTGCACTCCAGTCCGGTGACAGAACAAGACTCTGTCTCCAAAAAAAAAAAAGGAAGTACTTGGCTCCCAATCCATTAGTATGCACTGGGGACTGAACTTTATCTTGTCCCCAAATGGATTTTTTGTAGAAGGCCCCCCAACAATTTAATTGTTTTCAGCTAGTAAGTCTGCAAAGAGTTCAGGTCCTTGAGTAAAGATGTTTCTTATGTTGCTATCATTGGGACTCTTCAAGAGGGTTAACCAGATATTTGTGTTTGTAAAGTCCAAGACCTCTATTGTCTGAGAAAGAGAGTCAACCTAGACTTCCCTCTCTGGGCATCTGATGTTTCTTTGGCTATACCAAATTGAATCTTCCTCCCTAACATCTGTGTGTGTGTATATGTGTGTGTGTATGTGTGGTGTGGGGCAGGGGGCTGTGAGGATTTGAGTACTATAAATCAAGATACAGTTGGGCACTGTAGCTCACACTTGTAATCCCAGCACTTTGGGAGGCTGAGGAGGGTGGATCATGAGGTCAGAGATCGAGATCATCCTGGACAGCACAATGAGACCCTGTTTCTATTAAAAATATAAAAATTAGCTGGGCATGGTGGCAGGTGCCTGTAATCCCAGCTATTAGGGAGGCTGAGGCAGGAAAATCGCTTGAACCTGGGAGGTGGAGGTTGCAGTGAGCCAAGATTGCACCATTGCACTCCAGCCTGGGTAACAGAGTAAGACTTTGTCTCAAAAAAAAAAAAAAAGAAAAAAGAAAAGAAAGAAAAAATAGAGATAGCTTGTCCTTTCTCATGAAAGCTGATGGGGCTCCCAGATGCAAGTATATGCTCCTTCCATAAGATCTGTAACTCTTATTGTCTTGGTTATCAAAAGCCAACCATATGGCTTAAGCTCAGCTAGCTGGGAGTGTCTTTTCTGGGACTTCTCTTTAGTTTTCCTATTACTGAAGCTATTGACTTCAGCATCCCAGTGACCTTTAAGTCTAGACAGTATTTTCCTGTTTTCTGCCCCACCAAACTCAATATTAAACTTCTTTTCTTCCTACACATGGTCCTTCCTCTTCTCACTCGAGTCACAAGTGCAGTGAGACAGGAAAAATCAGTAGGACATCTTTCATTCCCCTGGTAGTGGCCCAGTGAAACTGTCAATTAGCTCCTGCTCACTTGGCCCCTGTCATTTCTAAACCTAGTTCTCTACCCTTTCAATCAATTTTTTTTTTTCTGAAACAGGGTCTCACTCTGTCACCCAGGCTACAGTGCGGTAGCATGATCATAGCTCACTGCAGCCTCCATCTTCGGGGCTCAAGCAATCTTCCTGCCTCAGCCTGTCGAGCAGCTGGGACCATAGACATACACCACCACACCCGACTAGGGTTTGTTTTTTGTTTTTTGTTTTTTTTAGATATGGGATCTCACTATGTTGTCCAGGCTGGTCTCAAACTCCTGGGCTCAAGCAATCCTCCCGTCTCAGCCTCTCAAAGTGCTGGATTACAACAGGCATGAATCACTGCACCTGGCCATGGTTTTTTTTAATATGCAGTCTTTTCTTACACAGACCACTGCAAGAGTGTCTGTGCTTCCATGGTTGTCATCCTCAAATCTAATCCATTTTCCATATTCAAGCACATTGATCTTTTAAAATTCAAATCTAATCATGATATTCTTCAGTCTAAAACTCTTGCTTCCCACTGCTCTTAAAAGAAAATTTAAAATTCTTAAGAAGGCCTGTAACATGTTTCATAATCTGGCCCTGATGACCCCTCCAGCCTTGTTTTACTATATTCCCCCAACCTGCTCACTGAGCTCTAGCAACTCTGACCTCCTTTTCATTTCTTAAACACACTAAGCTCTTTCTTATCTCAGGGGCTTCAAAAATGCGGCTGCCCCACCTAAGCTACTTCTACCCTGTCAATCATCTGCCTGCCTGTCTACTCTCCTGGTCTCACCTAAAGTGTCACTAAGAGAGGCCTTTTTGGCTGGGCACAGTGGCTCATGACTGTAATCTCAGCAGTTTGAAAGGCTGAGGTGGGCAGATCACTTGAGGTCAGGAGTTTGAGACCAGCCTGGCCAATATGGCAAAACCCTGTCTCTACTAAAAATACAAAAATTAGCTGGGTGTGGTGGCAGACGCCTGTAGTCCCAGCTACTTGGGGGGCTGAGACAGGAGAACTGCTTGAACCCAGCACTCCAGCCGGGACAACAGAGCAAGATTCTATCTCAAAAGGAAAAAAAAAAAGGGAGGTCTTTTCTGATCTCCTAATCTAAATACTACTCCTTTCCTTCAGAATAGCTATCATAATTTTTATATACCTATTCTTAAAATTATTCAGATAATGTCTGTTTGTGTACATGATAAGGTACAGGCAATGTCCCAATGCTTGTTAGCTTCAAGAGAATAGGAATCACATCTGTTTTGCTCACCACTCCATGCTGGGTGGATTGCTAGCACCCAGTAGGGTGCCTGACTTATAAAAGCCATTTAAGAAGAATCTCAATTCAGATGGCTGAATGGGAGTTTTATCACATTATAATTTCTTCTCCTACACTCACCATTACTTCCTATACTAAATCAATTACTCAATCAGCAAGTCTTTCATTTGATCTCTAAAACATGCCTCTTTTTTTGTTTTTGAAACGGAGTCTCGCTCTGTCACCTACGCCAGAGTACAGTGGTGCAATCTCAGCTCACTACAACCTCCGCCTCCTGGGTCCAAGCAATTCTCCTGCCTCAGCCTCCTGAGTAGCTAGGACTACAGGCACATGCCACCACACCCAGCTAATTTTTGTATTTTTAGTAGACACAGGGTTTCACCATGTTGGCCAGGATGGTCTCGATCTCTTGACGTTGTGATCCACCTGCCTTGGCCTCCCAAAGTGCTGGGATCACAGGTGTGAGCCACTGTGCCCAGCCAAAACATGCATCTTTTATCACTGCTACAGTTGAGTTCAGGCTCTTATGATTTCTCCCCTGGATCTTTGCAATAACTTCCTAATCCTCTTGTTCCCAGTCTTGTCCTTCTCTTACCTTTCACACTACAGCCAAAGTGATCTCCTGAAATCACAAATCTGATCATATCACCTCTTTACTTACAGTGCTTTGATAGCTTCTTATCATCTGCAGGATGAATTAAGGCCAAATTCCTCATACAAAGCCCTAAATGACTTGGTTCCCTATATATCTTTAGCTTCTTTCCACCACTACTCTCTACTTTTAACTTGAAGCTCTCTTTCTTTTCCCTTGCAGTTCCCTTGGCCTAGGACACCAGTAACACTGTTCTTCACCTCACCAACTTTACCATCCCACAGCGCCTCGTGTCTTAGCACAGTTTATTATGCTGTGCTGAACTTTATCTGTTTATGTCTGCCTCTGTCATTACTTGAGGACATAAACTATGTGTTATTCATATTGATATTTTCAACCTGCAAGTTGCAATCCAGTCATTGGTTATTAAATCAAATTAGTGGGTTATGGCTAGTGTTAGTTTTTTTAAATGATGTGGAAGAGAAGAGAAAATATCAGACTACACTGCATATAGTAAGGGTAATTGGTGTGTGTGTGTGAAACTTTTTTATATACACATACATATATAAAATATAGATAAATAGGCTGGGTGCAGTGGCTCATGTCTATAATCCCAGCACTTTGGGAGGCTGAGGTGGGCAAATCACAAGCTCAGGAGTTCGAGACCAGCCTGACCAACATGGTGAAACCCCATCTCTACTAAAAATACAAAACTTAGCCAGATGTGGTGGCATGCACCTGTAATCCCAGCTACTCGAAAGGCTGAGGCAGGAGAATCACTTGAATCTGGGAGGTAGAAGTTGCAGTGAGCCAAGATCATACCATTACACTCTAACCTGGGTGACACGGTAAGACTCCATCTCAAAAAAACAAGTATAAATAAGTATATGCACTAGGTCCCTATGTACAATGTATTTCTTGCCATAAGGTTGTAGTAAAAATTTATTTTCTGAAGAACATTATTCTAATATCTAGAATATTGAAGGAGCTAAAAACTACCAATCTTAAATATTTTTGGAATGAAGTAGAGGGGAAAACAATCTGTCTGAATAAACCTAGCCTCAGTCACCCCAAGATTTCTCCTGCTTATCTGACTTCTTATACTTCAAGGCCCAAATTATTTTAATTCATCAAGAAGACATAAAAATCTTAAAAATTTATAACTTTAATAACCTTCAAAATACATGAAGCAAAACCTGATAAAACTGAAAAGAGAAATAAACAAACCCACAATTATATAAGAGATTTCAAAACCCTTCTCTCAATAACTGATATGACAAGTTGACAGAAAAGCAGAAAAGGTACTCAAGACTCAAATAACGTTGTCAACCAACTTGGACAGCCCAACTAACAACAGCAGGATAAATATTCTTTTCAAGTGCTCATGAAATGTTTACCAAGAGAGACCATATTCTGGCCCATAAAACAAGTCTCAATAAATTTTAAATAATTTAAGTCATACAAGGTAAGTTTTCTGATCACAGTGCAATTTAATTAGAAATCAGTAATAGAAAAAGATATTTAAAATGCCTAGGCACTTGGAAATTAAACAACATAGTTCTAAATAACCCATGAGTCAAAGAACAACTCACAAAGGAAATTAGAAATTATTTTGACTAGAGAGAAATTTTTAGGACTAATAGCCTATATTAGGAAAGAAGAAAGGACTCAAATTACTAACTTCAACTCATACCTTAAGAAAATGGAAAAGGAAAAAAAAGAGAGAGATAAAAGAAAATGGAAAAGAAAGATCAGATTAAACTCAAAGAAGGAAGAAGACAAGAAATAAGGAGAATATAAATCAATAAAATGAAAGAGATCAATGAAGAAAATCCATAAAATGAAAAGCATGTACTTTGTGAAAATCAATATGAGTGATTAACCTGTAGCCACCCTAATCAAGAAAAGGAAAGATACAAATTGCAAAAATCAGGAATAAAAGAGAATATATTACTAAAGATCCTACAGACATTGGAAAGATAATAAGGGAATATTATGAGCAATTTTATGCCCATAAATTTGACAGCTTAAATTAACTGAAAAAAAAAAAAATCCTTTGAAAGACAAACTATCAAAGCTCATTCAAGAAGAAATAGATAATCTGAATAGCCCTATATCTAGCCACAAAACTGAAACTGTTTAAAACAATCCCATAATGGAAACTCCACACAAATACTACTTAACATTTAAGGAAGAAATAATATCAATTTTATACATATTCTTTCAGAAAAGGGAATGGTGGGAATATTTTCTAAATCATTCTATGAAGCTAGTGTTACTTGATATGAAAGCCATCAAAGATATCACAAGAAAACTACAGATTGATATTCCTCATGAACAAAGTTGTAAAAATTCTAAACAAAGTATTAGCCAGTGAAATCCATCAATGTAAGAAGAATGCATCACAATAAAGTTGGGTTTATCCCAGGAATACAAGAATGGTTTAATATTAAAAATAAATCAATGTCAATCATCATATTAACAAACTGAAAAAGAACCACAGATCATCTCATAGACACAGAAAAAGCAATTGACAAAATCCAACACACATTCCTGATTTAAAAAAAAACAACACTGTCAGCAAATGAGAATAGAAGAAAATTTCTTCAATTTGGTAAAAGGCATTTACAAAAAATATCCTTCTAACATCATACTTAATGAAGAATGACAGAATGCTTTTTCCCTAGAATTAAAAACCAGACAAGTTTGTCTCCTCTTACCATGCCTATTTAACATTAGTGGTGTTAGCCAGTGCAGTAAACAAGAAAAGGAAATAAAAAGCATGCAGTTAGAAAGGACGTTCACAGGTGATATGACCATCTATGTAGAATATCCAATGCAATATACACAGCTGTATTAGAAATAACATGAGTCCAGCAAGGTGGCAGGATGCAAGAGCAATATACAAAAATCAATGATATTTCTATATACTAATAACAATCAGAAATGTGATAAAAACAACATATTTACAACACAAATACAACATACTTATAAAAATATGGAACATTTAAGAATAAATGTGACAAAAGACATGTACAAAGATGTACAAGGCCTGTACTACTAAAACTACAAAACATAGCTGAGAGGGCTGGGTACAGCAGCTCTTACTTGTAATCCCAGCACTTTGGGAGGCTGAAGCAGGAGGATTGCTTGAGCCCAGAAATTCAAGACCAGCCTGGGCAATGTAGCAAGGCCTCATCTCTACTAAAAAAGAAAAAAAAAAGAAAAGAAAAAGGAAAAGGAAAAAAAGGAAAGAAAAGAAAGGAAAGGGAAAGGAAAAGGAAAAGGAACTAGCCAGGTGTGTTGGTGCATACCTGTAGTCCCAGCTACTTGGGAGGCTGAAGTGGGAGGATTGCTTGAGCCAGGAGATGGAGGCTGCAGTAAGCCATGTTCATACCACTGCACTCCAGCCTGGGCAACAGTGAACCCCTGTCTCAAAAAAATAAAAACATTGCTGACAGAAATGAAAAACCCAAATAATGGAGAGCTATACCTTGTTCATGCATTGGATGACCCAATACTTTAAAGATATCATTTCTTCACAAAGTGATCTTAATCAAAATTATTGTGAGCTTTTTAGTATTAATAGATAAATTCTAAAATTCATATGGAAATGCCAAGGACCTAGAATGGTCAATGCAACTTTTATAAAGAAGAAAAAAGTTGGGGGATTAACACTATCTGATTTCAAGACTTTAAAAAATATAATAGTCAAGATAGTGTGGTACTGTAAGTATAGACAAATAAATAAGTAGAACAGAATATAGTCAGAAATAGACCGACACATATGTGGACAACCTTTTTTTTTTTTTTTTTTTTTTTTTCTTTAGACAGGGTCTCACTCTGCAGCCTTGATCTCCTGATTTCAGGTAATTGTCCCACCTCAGCCTACTGAGTAGCTAGGACTACAGGCACACACCAGCATACCTGGCTAACTTTTTGTATTTTCATAGAAACAGTTTCACCATGTTGCTCAGGCTGGTCTCAAACTCCTGGGCTCAAGTGATGCTCCCGCCTCAGCCTGTCTTTACAGGCATGAGCCACCATGCCTAGCCTGGACAGGTTACTCTTGACGAAGGTACAAAAGCAATCCAGTGAAGGGAAGTAACTAATTTCAACAAATGTTGCTGGAATAATTGGATTCAAAAAAATAAAATCGAACTCATACCTCATATCACATGCAAAAGTGACCCCAAAGTGCATCACAGACTTTAAATTATAAGACTTCTAGAAGAAAATACAGGAGAAAAATCTCTGTAACCTAGAGCGAAGCAAAACTGTCTTGGATATGATACCAAAAGTTTGATCCATATTGACAAATTTGATTCATCAAACTTAAAAGTTTCTGCTCTCTGAAAGCCATTGTTAAGAGAATGAAAGGTCACGGACTAGAAGAAAATATGTCCAAAGCATATATCTGATAAAGAACTTGAATCCAGAAAATATAAAGAACTCTTAAATCTCAACAACAAACCAACTCATTTTTTTAAATGAGCACAAGATTTGAACAGACCCTTCACCAAATAAGATCTATGGATGATATATAAACACAAGAAAAGATGCTCAATATCATTAGTCATTAGAGAAATGCAAATTAAAATCACAATAAAATGTTACTACATACCCACTAGATTGGCTAAAACCAAAAAGACTGTGCATACCAAGTGTTTACAACAATGTGGAAGAATTTAAACTTTTATACCTCGCTGATAGGAATGTAAAATGGTGTAATCACTTTAGAAAACAGTTCGACAGTTTCTAAAAGGGTCAAACATACCTACCACATGATTCAGCCACTTCATTTTTAGGTATTTACCCAAGGGAAATGAAAGGATCCGTCCATACAAATATCTGCATGTGATCGTTCACAGCAGCTTCATTTGTAATAATAAATAACTGGAAATTACCCAAATGTCCATTAACATGCGAACAAATAAATTTTGCATATCCATACAATGGAATAGTACTGAACAATAAAAGAAAGTAAACTATTGTTATGTGCAACAACATGGATGAAATTTCCAAATAATTACGCTGAGTGGAAGAAGCCAGACTAAAAAGAATACATACTGTAACATACTATATGACTGTATGACTCTATTCATATAAAATCCTAGAATATGCAAAGTAATCTGTGGCGACAGAACGCTGATCAGTGGTTGTTTGGGGACATAGGGTAAGGGGTTGCAGAAAAAGAGGTGGGAGGGAGGACCTATTGAAGAGGGATGAGACAACTTTTTGAGATGATGAATGGCCTCATGGGTTACAAATATGTCATAACTTGTCAGATTATATAGTTTAAATATGTACAATTTAATGTATGTTAATTATATATTAGGCCAGGCATGGTGGCTTATGCCTGTAATCCCAGCACTTGGGGAGGCTGAGGTGGGCAGATCACTTGAGGCCAGAAGTTCAAGACCAGCCTGGCCAACACAGTGAAACCCCACCTCTACGAAAAATACAAAAATTAGCTGGGCATGGTGGTGTACAACTGTAGTCCCAGCTACTTGAGAGGCTGAGGCAGAAGGATCACTTGAACCTGGGAGGTGGAGGTCGCAGTGAGCCAAAATCATGCAATTACACTCCAGCCTGGGTGACAGAGCAAGACTCCGTCTCAAAAAAAAAATTGTTTTTAATTATTTATCAATTAAAATGAATTTTAAAATAAATGGAACAAAACTATTGAAGCACTAGAAAAAAATAAAAGATATTATTTCATATTCTTGGAAGATCTTTCTTAGCCTTCACTAAAGCTAGAAACTCAGTAAAAAGGCTAACATAATTCACCACATAATTGACCATTCACCACACAACATAAACTAAGTTGAAAGATAAACTTCAAGGCTGGAACTTTGAGGGCTAAGGCGGGCAGATCACTTGAGGTCTAGAGTTCGAGACTAGCCTGGCCAACATGATGAGACCCCGTCTCTATTAAAAATACAAAAAGTAGCCAAGTGTGGTGACATGCATTTGTAATCCCAGCTATTCTGGAGGCTGAGGCAGGAGAATCACTTGAATCCAGGAGATGGAGTTTGCAGTGAGCTGAAATCATGCCACTGAACTCTAGCCTGGGAGACAGAGTGAGTGAGATTCCATTTCAAAAAAAAAAAAGAATAAACTTCAACATATGATATACAAAAGGTTGATATCTTCACTATATAAAGGGCTCTTACAAATTAATTTTTAAAAGACAGATACCTTTCCTTCCTACTGCTTATCAAAAAATAAAAAATATTCAAACATGGTTTCCTGGAAAAAAAGAAAAAAAAATCAAAAGAAAAAATAAATTAAAAAAATAAATAAATTTAAAAAAGACAAATAAATAGAAAAATAGGGAAAAGGCATATATTTCCTGGTAATTCACAAATGAAGAAAATTAAAATGGTCAAAAAATGTATAAGATGTGTTACTCCAACAGTAATAGAAGATTTTTTATTTTTCTGAGACAGTCTTGCTCTGTCACCCGGACTGGAGTGCAGTGGCATGATCTCGACTCACTGCAACCTCCTCCTCCTGGGTTCAAGCAATTCTCCTGCCTCAGCCTCCCAAGTAGCTGGGACTACAGGCACTGCCACCATGCCCGGCTAATTTTTGTTATTTTTAGTAGAGACGGAGTTTCTCCATGTTGGCCAGGCTGGTCTTGAACTCCTAACCTCAGGTGATCCACCCACCTCAGCCTCCCAAAGTGCTGGGATTATAGGCTTGAGCCACCGTGACTGGCAGAAGATGTTTAACTTACAATAATAAAATGGAATGTTTATTTTATCTAACTGGCAAATATTGGAAACAGATTATACATAGAGCAGGTGAGAGCATGGAGTACTCTTGCACACTGTTGGTGGCAGTGTAAATTTGCATACTGATTGGTATTACTCTCAGAGCAATTTGGCAAGATATATAAAATTGTAAACTGTCTCAACACTTAAATCTAATAATTTGAATTTTTAGGAATTTACTTCAAAATATTACCAAACATTTTGTTTATAATCACTCCAAATTGGAACCATGTTCATCCAGAGTCTTACTAAATAAATTGTAGTTTACCTCTATGTTGTTTAACTATGACTAGAATACCATGTCATCATTAAAAATTACAAAGATCTTAGCCTGGCATGGTGGCGGGCGCCTGTAATCCCATACTCAGGAGGCTGAGGCAGGAGAATTGCTTGAAACTGGAAGGCGGAGGTTGCAGTGAGCCAAGATTGAACCCCTGCACTCCACCCTGGGCAACAAAAGTGAAACTCCCTCTCAAAAAAAAAAATTATGAAGAACTATACTATTGACCTGAAAAGATATCTCTTAAGTGATAAAAGGTGATTTGCATATACTATGCATAACTACATTTTTAAAATGTTTTGTAAAAAATATCCCAGAAGCATACATAGCAGAGTGTTATCAGTAACAGTGGTTTTCTCCAGGTTTGGTGGCTCACGCCTGTAATCCCAGCACTTTGGGAGGCCCAGGCAGACAGATCACTTGAGCTCAGGAGTTCGAAACCAGCCTGGCCAACAAGGGGAAACCCATCTCTACTAAAAATTAGCTAGGTGTGGTCCCACTACCTGTAATCTCAGGTACTCAGGAGGCTGAGGCAGAAGAATCGTTTGAATCCAGGAGGAGGAGGTTGCAGTAAGCCCAGATCACTCCATTGCACTCAAGCCTGGGCATCAGAAAAAGACTATGTCTAAAAAAAGAAGAAGAAGAAAGAAGAAGAAAAGAAAAGAAGAAAAGAAAAGAAGAAGAGGAAGAAGAAGAAGAAGAAGAACAAGAAGAACAAGAAGAAGAAGAAGAAAAGGAGGAGAAGAGAAGAAGAGAAGAAGAAAGAAATCAGTATAGTGAAAGATTTCCATTTTAGAAAAAAATATATAAAATTATTCAATAAGAATCTTATAGTAAAATTGTTAATAAAATTCATTTCTACCTGGGTTTTAAAATGTTCTGATTTGTTCATTAAAGCTTTTGGAAAGTGTTTTTTTATATTGAGGGGTTAGGAATAATTTTCATGAATGGTTATTTTTTTCGCTTTCTAGGCAATGGTTCCTAACCAAACAGTCTTGAGTATGAAGAGTACAAGAGTTTGTATAACCAGCTCTGAATAAAATACATCTATCATCACTTCGTGAGATGACTTCCCACTAAACAAACACCTGGGCTAAGAAAATTAATGGATAAACCAATATTGCAAGCCTGGGCTACATTCATATATATTGGATTAGTTTACATTCACATCATTATTTCTTGTTGAAAAGTATTCCATTTGAATAGTTTAAAATTTGCTTTCACAAGATATTGTCATATTTAAACATACACTGAACATACTCTGGATAATGTGACACAAAAGTTGTGAAACTCTATAATCGTTTTTTTAAGATATTGTATAATAATTAATTGTGCTGTATATTTACATATGAAAACAAAGCACTATAAGGAAGACCAGTTGTTAAGAGTGATGTGTCTCAAAGTGAATCATCTTCAAATTGTAAAAATTCACACTGGGGAGTGTTGCCAAGATCAAGGCATTATTAAAGATAATAATGACCTATATATCAAATGTGAACTGCATCATTTCTCTGCACCAAATTTTACCACACGGCTGCCTATGACAATTTCAACAAAAAACCCAAACACATTATAAATCATGCACCCCCACACACGCACCCTCTTAAGCAAAAACATCTACCAAGTACACAATCAAATTAAAACTGTAGGAGAGATTTATTAGCTTGTAGATGTTCCTACTTATTTGAAAAACTTGTCTGACGTTCAATAGCAACATCATTCAAGAGCACATTTCAATCTTGGGAAAGGGAATCCAATCATAAAACTGATCATAGAGAATATTTTTAGGTCTACGGTCCAGGGCAAAGCAAACTTTTGGAAGGTAGCCTGGGTTTTATTCTAAATGCACACAATAGATCTCAGTCTTTGCTGCTATCTAAAAGGCTTGCTACACACAGGAGATACAGTCAGTCATACAGCAGGTATACCAGGAAAGGGGCAACACGGAGGGAAAGGGGGTAAGATTTATTACCTTCAATTATTTTTGTTCAAAACTTTCCTCAGGGCGCAGGCACATAATATATCGTACTTTCCATTACTTAGTACAAATGTAAAACATATCTAAAAAACACATTTCATCTTCATAACATATTAAAATAACAAGTAGGATGTCATGACGTTAATTTGACAGATGGACTGTCACTTAGCAATGTTGTACAACATTAGTTAACAGCAAATTAATATCATCATCTCCAATTTTTTTTTAACAGCTAGAAGCTATCAGATTGGAAAAAAAAATTAGTAAACAAATCTTTGATTTGTTTCAGGGACAAAATAGCTAGCTAAGAATAAGCAAATGCAATTAACATATAATTTGAAAATAGCTACATTTTACAAACTTAAGACAAATGGTAGAACAGTCTAAAAGCTCTGATCTCGGAGTCCCCCCACCCCCGACTTTATTGTTCACTAAGGTATTGATTTTTTCTGACAAGTTTGCATGTACATTATGAATAGACTCATAAAAATTTTCAGCATATTGTACTGAGTTTATTATAGCCATCCTTACTATATATTAAGACCAGTGTCTTTTCATTAACACCAGCTGTTAAGCAAACTCAAGTGACACAGTAGATTCATGATTAGTTCACA
Organism: Cheracebus regulus; assembly: GCA_963574635.1. NCBI lineage: Eukaryota > Metazoa > Chordata > Mammalia > Primates > Pitheciidae > Cheracebus > Cheracebus regulus. Next base: position 16,611 of record CAUYQU010057006.1, read on the forward strand.
GAAAAGAAGGCAAAAATAGAGTGACATAAATTTAATTTCATTACACTTTGGCATTTAAAGCCACATTTTATACCCCACTGACCACAAAGGACTTCTCTATTGTAAAACAAACTTGATCTATACGATGCTAGTAACAACACCATTCACCAAATGGAGGTTCGTTTTAGTTTAAATTCTTTATCAAATTTTGATGTTATCTGCAATAATTTTAATAGTATTGAAATAACATGAGAAAATTATGTCTTGCAAATTTATCCCTGCTGATAAGGGATTCCGTAGGTCATTTCTGTTAATATTTTTTCTTTACCTAGTGCATAAAGAGTAGGAACAAAAGAAGAAGGAAAACTTCCAGCCTGATATCAGGGTTTGAATCAAAAGATCAGCTTAACTTTATGTGGCTCTTGGAGCAGTCATAGGAAGGGTTGCAAAAACATGGCTTTAAATCTTTAGTGGCTACATTCTAGAATAACATAAAACAGTGATGTTGTAACATTAAATAGGCTTGCTTCTTACATACTTTTTAGCAAATAAGTTATAATTTCCTAGTGAAGAAAAGAACGACCTGATTTCAGGAATGATTGTATGAAACTTTAGGAAGGAATTTACATGCTTTTTGTTTAAAACCTGTGAATTCTACTTCCTTTGAAGAGCTAACTCATTCCACAATAATACCATATAACAATTTCTTCAGGTTAATTTGATCATCCCACTGGATTTTATATTCCTTGAAAGCAGGGACCATGGCTTAAACTTCCTTTTTATTCCCTTATTAGCATAGTGCTAAGCAAATATATGTACTCAATAAATACCTGATTGTGAAATTCCAGCAATGATTATCTGTTTTTAAAAATCTAGCCGTATTGGGCTGGGCATGGTGGCTCACAACTGTAATCCCAGCACTTTGGGGAGGCCACGGCAGGCAGATCACTTGAGGTTTAGAGTTTAAGACCAGCCTGGCCAACATGGTGAAACCCTGTCTCTACTAAAAAAATACAAAAATTAGTCGGCCATGGTGGCAGGAGACTATGGTCCCAACTACTCAGAAGGCTGAGGCAGTAGAATCACTTGGATCTGGGAGGTGGAGGTTGCAGTGAGTCAAGATTGTGTCATTGCACTCTAGCCTGGGGGACAAGAGCGAAACTCCATCTCAAAAAAAAAAAAAAAATCTGCCAAAATCCAGCTGTATTTGTTTTACCTTCAGAGTCCAATTTTATTAGCTATCTGTCTGCCTTTTCTGTTTATGACTTATTTTGAGTCTCATTTTTTCCTTCATTTTATTTGTTACTCACCCCAACACCCTGAACTTCTCTTTTTCTTTCTCTTCCCACTCCCAGGAGATACATATCTGTCCAAATACACACACACACACACACACACACACACATATATATATAGAGACATACACACACACATATAAACATATATATCCAAGTACATATATATGAGTACATATTATACACACAATAATAAATATGCAACATACTTTTTAAAATGATGTAATATAATTTTATACATTGATGATTTATATATTGATCTAAATAATATATTTAGATGTAATATTATAATATTACATCACTTTGTTCCTATCTTATTGGAAAGAAAGAAAGAAAAAGAAAGAAAGAAAGCTAGAAACCTAAATATAGATTTTTTTCGGTTATCTTAAATTGATTTTTCTCCCTAAAATAACTGATCCTTTCTTCTAATGGTTTGTCTACATTACCCCAAAATACAACAATAATTTCAATCAAATATCACATTCTCTATTTAAAATATTTAATTTTACTAATTTCTTGAAAAGTGTATTTTGCAGCATTTGCCAATTCCATTGGAAGAAAGTGGTTGTTAGTGACAAAAGAGGATTTTTTAAAAATCATTCTTGATTTCTTATAGTGGTGTCAGCAATCCTATCTTCACTCAATGCTCAGCCATTCCTAGGTTATGAAGCTTTGAGATTTCGGATTATTTTGGGAGAAGTACATCTAGTATAGTAATTGATATACAGAGAAGTACACCTACTATGGTAACTGATACTACATATAGAACTTACAGGAAACCTAAATTCAATTCCTACCCTAATAATCATAAAAACAGAATAGTTGTTCAGTTTCCATATCTGTAAGATTTGAACCATGTCATTCATTCATTATTCATAAATAAATTTATTGTGCCAGTTGGAGTAATATTAACAAAAGGTAAATAAAATCTAGTAATATGATATATGTAATGCAATTATTATACTACCATTTGAACATCAAAATATTTCAGAGAACAGCCGGGCGCAGTGGCTCGCACCTGTAATCCCAGCACTTTGGGAGGCTCAGGCGGGTGGATGACCTGAGGTCAGGAGTTCGAGACCAGCCTAACCAACATGGAGAAACTCCATCTCTACTAAAAATACAAAATTAGCTGGGCATGGTGGCACATGCCTGTAATCCCAGCTAGTCAGGAGGCTGAGGCAGGAGAATCTCTTGAATCTGGGAGGCAGAGGTTGCTGTGAGCCAAGATTGCACCATTGCACTCTAGCCTGAGTAAGAAGAGTGAAACTCCATCTCAAAAAATAAAAATAAAAATAAATTTTCAGATAAAATGTTATTCTGTAATTTGATCTATACTATGGATAAGTACTTTGGGCAAAGGCTTATGGAAAGTCAATATTCAGATTTGAGTTTTTGGCATTAACAATGTGTGGCTGAAGAAATAAATTAATGTGTGTGTGTTAGCAAACTGCAGTAACATAGGTATTTTAAATACAAGTTGGCTAATGGTAACAGTTTTCTATGGGTAAAAACTGCCCATTTTAAGTACACTGAATGGTGTTCGTTATTTTCTTTATGAAGTATAAAGTTTTAAAATAATCTAAAATTGGAATCAGAATATTATTTATTATTATTTTTATTATTTTTGAGACAGGATTTCCCTCTATCACCCAGGCTGAAGTGCAGTGGCATGATCACGGCTCACTGCAGCCTTGACCTCCTGGGCTCCAGAGATCCTCCCAGCTCAGCCTCCCAAGTAGCTGGGACCACAGGCACACACCATCACAGCAAGCTAATTTTTTAATTTTTTCTAGAGACAAGGTCTCACCATATTGCCCAGGCTGGTCTCAAACTCCTGGGGTCAAGCTGTCCTCCTGCATCAGCCTCCCAAAGTACTGGGAAAACAGGTGTGAGCCACCATGCCTGGCCCAGAACATTGTTTTTTATTGTTATTTATGAATTTATTTATTTTACTGCTCCTTATGGAGCAGGACTACCTCCACAAGGAGCAGTAAAAAAATTCATAGGCAGTGTGCCCAGAATAGCCCAGAACATTCTTTTCATGATTCTGTATCAAATAAGTAACTAGTTATTACGAATCTTTAAACTTACTTTAAATGTAGGTGCAGAAAGAAAAAAAAAGTAACTCTCGCTTGAGACTTCTCCAGAGTGACTATCATTAATCTACTGATTACCACTGTGTGAAATTCCATCAGGATTGTCTATCTCTTTGGTTTTCTTTTTCCAAAGACAAGTATTTGTCATTGTAACCATTATAACAGGCAACTGTGACTCAATAAAAAGTGTATATCTGACCCTTGTCCTGGATTCCTGGCACAGACGAAAACCCATGGAATTTCCTGAGTGATAGGAGTGTTTTTATTATGCTAATGAAATGACTGGGCAAAGCCCCTAGATAGCTTCAAGATGAGGGCTGGTCATCAGAAAGAATAACCACTTGAGTAAAAGATTGGAGCATTTGACCAGCCCAACCTTCAGAGAGGGGAGTAGGCTGCAGAGTTCAATCAGGTGGCTGATCATTTAATCAATCTTGCCCATGTAAGGACACCAAGGCTCAGGGGAGCTTCCTGGCTGGTGAACATAACCAGATACTAGCAGCACACCCTGACTCTACAGAGACAGAGGCTCCTGTGCCTGGGATCCTTCCAGACCTTGTTCTAGGTATCTCTTCATCTAACTGTTCATTCGGATCCTTTATAATAAAACAATTATTTCAAGTATAGTGCTCTCCTGTCGTTCTGGCAAACCACAAAACACAAAGTTGCTGTGGGAAGCCTCAATATGTAGATGGCTGGGCAGAAGTGTGGGTGTTTTGGTAACACCCAAAACTTATGACTGGAGCCTGAAGTGGAGGCAGTGAAGGACTTTGTCCTAAGCCTGTGGTGTCTGATGGTGACTCTGGGTAGTTGGTGTTAGAATTGAACTGAACTGGAGGACACCTGGTTGACATCAGGTAACTGGGTGTTGAAACACAGCAACAAACACTTTTATTTTAAGAATTGTAAGCTTTTGAATTTACTTCTACTCTGCTTCCTGCAATGTGTAACTAAACAATTTAAATAAGTTTTAAAGAAAAGATGTCAGTCTTGTCATAGCCATTACACCAGTTGCTTTTTCTAAATTACTTTAATTTTAACAAAACAAATTTTTAAAAGCCCAAATTATTATCTACTAATAATACATATGCAGAAAGCACAGGGTAGGAAAATAAAAGCCATCGTGTACCTACTCAATGGTTTTTATTACAATAATTTTTATAGAGGTCATAAGTGAAACCAAACAGACTATGATTTAATGGGAAAGCAAGAGCTAAAATGCCAAGAACTCAAAACACTAGAAATTTTAGAACATGAACTTTCTGTTTCATGAATGCCTTTATAAAAATGTCTTTGTCAACTATACAATGTGAATTCTGCTATTTAAAATAGAATTTACATTAAACCCCAGATAAAAAGCATTCTGCTAATTTTTGTTTTTGCAATAAAAGATGCAGTGCCAGCATGAAAAAGGCTGGATTACGAATTAAGAGAGCCTTTGAGCACAAAACTATACTGAGAGTTAAAAATCTTCGTAAACATTGGTGAATTCCACGTGTCTCAAAGAATTATCAGTTTTAAAGACTGATGAGAAACAGATGAAACGTACAGTAAAGTTGCCACAGGAATAAGTAGAAGTCCTCACCGCTATTTTTACTAACACTTAATAGTCAACAATTCCAAAATGTTTGCTAAATGCACTTACTAGAAACTAAAGGATGTGAGAGTTACTTATAAAGAAGAAAAGCTGAAGATTCAGGGAAAAAAAAGGTCAGTTCCTTTCTGATACAATGCTTTTCACAATTTAAATAATTCACCTGGTGGTAAAATCTGAAAAATGTATTTTCCAGCACACCTTATCCACTTATCATAGTATAGGAAAATAAGTGGATTTCAATTTGGTGATTTAACCTATAGCTTTAAATCTTTAATAAACAAACTTGAAATTCCAAACTTTAATAATGAAAAGGCCATAACTGAAATGATGTCAACTCTGGATATGAATCTCTTACCAATGTGATGAAAGCCCCACTTGTAGAGCTGCACTTCTGGTCAGCAGCTGCATTTTTGTTTTAATAAAAGGAGAAAGGGTGCCAGCACACCAGTGTGATCCAAGACATAGTTACTATATAAGCAGTGGGATTAATTGCTTTTCCAGAAAGCCAGAGTAAGCTCTCCTTCCACTGTCCCATCAGGATCAGCTTCCATAAAATGAGTGTAATAAGATAATGTATTACATACGCCAGTAACTCCTACCAGCAGTATTCAGCTGCACAAAGCCATACATATTTATATCAATCAATAAAAACTTCATTGCTACATATATTTCAGACACCACATTTTAGCTCTGTCTTTAACATGGAGATAAGATAGGCTATAAAGAGGCAAAAGTGCATTTTCTTACTCCTTGAAGAATCTGTCCACCATTCCTCTACTATCTTCTTGCTAGTGAGATGAAGAGAAATAAACATGCATTAGAGATTTTGGAAAAACAGCTCTACCAATATGAAGGATCTGGTTTATGAAGGCTACAAACATTTTAATTAGCACCCAAATGGTCAATGTATGCTTTTATGATTGATGAAATTTAGAGAGATCATTTTATTATCCCATGTATCGGCAAGAGAAGGTACATTTAGGTTTTGTTGTACCATGATGATTTCACAGGCTCACATCATCCTTTTGAGGTGAACATGGAGGAAAAAGTTATTTCTAAACTTAAGAATAACACAGAAGGGAGCATGACAAAGGTTACCCTCCAATCAGAAAAAGAAATATTTTCTTCTATTTCTACAGTCTGGAGCTTACTAAATCATTTGGGTTTCTAGACCACAACCTAAATGTATCTTTTTATGTCTATATACTGCATAATCAATTGATCCTTCCAAAACCTATCGATCATTTTGGAAACTATTAGAGAACCTAAAAACCCATATATTCAGATTTATTTCACAAGTACAGCAGTTCTGAGGTTCATTTTGAAATTCTGGCCCACTTATGAATATGACACAATGTACTATTTTAGAAACTGAAGGTTTCTCTTGGAGATTTTTTTTTAAGATGGGTCTTTCTATTTAGGGGAGTAGATTGATTATTGTTGTCCAACGAAATATAAACCAAACCTAAGACAATGTCTTTCCTTAAACAAATGCTGTTTGTTGAACTAAAGAATCATTTAGGTCTGTGCTTCAAATTTGGGGAAAAACAAAAACAAAAGCAAAATTATGATGTTAAGTTACAAATGTTTAACCTGCATACCTTCTTAATATCTGTGTGTGTGTGTGTGTGTGTGTAGTACTGAAAATAGGTAACAGGAAGAAATTTCTACTTTTACTCAGAAATATTCCATAGTAGCTTTAGGAAAAATAATACATACAATATTATAATTTTGAAAGCAAGCAACCAGTTGCTTAAAATATTTTAACAATATCAACCTAGCATTTTCTAAATTCTTAATAAAATTATTTTTCATTGTAGCCTTTACCTACCCTGAGAAAAAACATGCAATACTATTCATCCTTTATTATAATGTCCCTGATGATTTCCAAATGTTGCTTTGCTATGCAGCAGAAGTATATGATTTCTGATCCAGATGCTTTAAAAAGTAATTCTAACAAAGAAACTTAATCTGAGCTGAACTTGGCACAGATTCCAAAAACCTATAGGATGATGTTTTGGAAGCTGCTCAAACAAAAGTTGAAACAGAAATATGCATCCACAACCATATATCTCTGACTGTTAGTAATAAATGAAGGATACAGACTTTTTCCATAAGTGTGGGTGAATAGAAGTTAATGCTTATAAAATACAGTTTAAGTACCAAAACAGTATTTGAGATCGATGCTTCTTCTTTTAAAGCAAAAGCATTTGTTTAATTCATAAGAAGATAAAAATCAAAAAAAGAAATGTTATACTCATTCTTTGAAAGCTATTCAGAAACTTTAGTGCCCAACCTCAAGAAAGGCATTATTTTCTTTCTGATATGTAGCACACTCATGACATAAAGGTCTATAAAATATTAATATAGAGAGATAAGGATACTTGGAGTCAGTTTCTTCCATTGAACAAGAATAAGTCAGGTACACAGGTTTGCAGACTCATTTTGGAGTCCCAGAAGGAGAGGAGAGGAAGAATGGGTCAAAACAATATTTTAAAAGACAATGTCTGAGAATTTTGGAAACTCACAAAATATATCAAGCCATATTTTGAGAACTGCTACATACCCAGGAACAATAAGTGTAAAAAAAAAAATACACTAGTAAAATAATAGTAAAGTGGTAAAAATCAAAGACAAAAAGAAAATCCTAAAAGTGGTCAGACGGAAAGGACACATGACATTTCAATGAAAACAATGGAAGTCAGAAGACAATAGATTGTTATTTTCAAAGTGCTTAAAGATAATAACTCCAACCTAGAATTCTAACCTCAGTGAAAGTATCTTTCAAAAATGAATGTGAAAGAATATTTTTCAGATGATTAAACACTGGAAGAATTGATTACCAGCAGTCTAACACTAAAATAAATACTACTATATAAAAAATATAATTTATTTTTATATATTGATTGTGTATGATGAACCCTTATTAAACCCACCAATTAATTCTAGTAGCTTTTTGGCAGATTCATTAGGATTTTCTACATAGGTAATCATGTTGTCTATGAATAAAAACAGTTTTACTTATTGCTTTCCAATCATACAGATTGGATGCATCTTTTTTCCCTTCCTTTGTTGCACTGGCTATGGCTTCCATTACAAAGTTATATAGAAGGGATAATGGCAGACATCTTACTTTGTTTCTGATATAAAGGGAAAGCATTTAATCTTTCACCATAATTAAGCATGTTAGTGGCTATAGGTTTTTCATAGATCCCCTTTTCAGCTTGTTTATTGAAAGTAAATGGATGGTGAATTTTCTAAGTCCTTTTTTTTTCCTTGATACAGAGTCTTGCTCTGTCACCCAGGCTGAAGTACAGTGGCACAATCTCAACTCACTGCAATCTCTACCTTCTGGTTCAAGCGATTCTCCTGCCTCAGTCACCCAACTAGCAGGGATTATAGGTGCACGCCATCATGCCTGGCTAATTTTGTAACTTTAATAGAGATGGGGTTTCACCGTGTTGGCCCAGCTTGTCTTGAACTCTTCTCCTTCAGATGATCTGCCTGCCTCGGCCTCCCAAAATGCTGGGATTACATGTGTGAGCGACCACACCCATCAAGCTACCTTGAGCTTCTTCACAGAACTGGAAAAACACCTTAAACTTCATATGGAACCAAAAAAGAGCCTGCATAGCCAAGACAATTCTAAGCAAAAGAATAAAGCTAGAGGCATCATGCTACCTGACTTCAAACTATACTACAAGGCTACAGTAACCAAAACAGCATGGTACTGGTACCAAAACTGAGATATAGACCAATGGAACAGAACAGAGGCCTCAGAAATAACGCCACACATCTACAACCAACTGATCTTTGACAAACCTGACAAAAACAAGCAATGGGAAAAGGATTCACTGTTTAATAAATGGTGTTGGGAAAAGTGACTAGCCATGTGCAGAAAGCTGAAACTTGACCCCTTCCTTACACCTCATAAAAAATTAACTCCAGATGGATTAAAGATTTTAACATAAGACCTAAGACTGTAAAAACCCTAGAAGAAAACCTAGGCAATACCATTCAGGACATAGGCAGAGGCAAGGACTTCATGACTAAAATATCAAAAGCAATGGCAACAAAAGCCAAAATAGACACATGGGATCTAATTAAACTTAAGCTTCTGCACAGCAAAAGAAACAATCATCAGAGTGAACCAGCAACCAACAGAATGGGAAAAAATTTTTGCAAGCTACCCATCTGACAAAGAGCTAATGTCCAGAATCTACAAAGAACTAAAACAAATTTAAAAGGAAAAAAAAAAAAAAACAACCCCATCAAAAAGTGAGTGAAGGATACGAACAGACACTTTTCAAAAGAAGACATTTATGCAGCCAACAAACACATGAAAAAATGCTTATCACTGGTCATTAGAGAAACGCAAATTAAAATCACATTGAGATACCATCTCACGTCAGTTAGAATAGTGATCATTAAAAAAATCTTTTTTAGACTATTAATAGGATGATTACATTGATTACT
>CAUYQU010057007.1:0-91692 GCA_963574635.1 Cheracebus regulus
ATATTTAAGGCCATAAGAAAAACTGCAGGTCCAAAAATACCTAAAGGAGGATGAATAAAATGTATCAGGCAGTAAACTGGAATGACTTGACGGGAGCCAGTAAGAGGGGAAGTGGGGGGCATCATGGTAGAACTTTGAACCACCCCCAGCTCTCTATTTTTCTGACTGAACACTATAAAATACTCTTCATTGTCTCTGCACAGTGTTTTATTTTTCTTCAACCAGCAAGGATATGATTAAATCTTCTTTGTTTAGCCCGGTTTAATTGTTCACATTCTCATTTTAAAAATCTATTGTTAAAATATGTTGCATTGTTTTGAGGAAAACTGATCTTCAAAATGTTTGTTCTACTTTGAGACAATGTTAAAACAATTTACTGGGCAGGCACCAATCTCAACAAGAACTGGTGGGAATAATGTTGAGGAGGTGTTTTAATCCTCGGCTTTACTCAGTTAAGTCTTTCATCAGGGAGACTGGGGTTCCCTAGGGGAGGGCTCAGCCAACCCAAGCCAACCCAAGGGCACCCTCTGCACTCCAGGTCACCTTGTTGCTGTCTTCTCCCCTTCCCTTTTCCATGGGGCTTGAAGTATATTTTGTGAGGTAAGAAGATATAAACCCTAAAACTTGAATAATTTGAACTATTATTTGTGAGGGTCCCGTTATGTTGCTTCTGGATCTAAGTTCATCACCGCACAGATCAGATGAAGGGCAGCTGACTGTCTTCTCACCTGTCTACTTTGGTCCCGGAATAAGGGAATTCAGAGAGCACACCAGGGAATTGGGGCTCACGCGGCTCAGAGGCCCCCGGGTCCCGCCTGCCCACCTGCTCCGTGCTCTGTCTTCAGCCCCCATGCGTTCTCATGGGATTTGTGTCCATGACCTCAGGGACCCACTGCCCTGGGCTGGACTCTGGCTGTTGAGCCGCAGTTTTCCGGGAATCTGGTGGGAAGTCAGGAGCTTCTGGTCATGACTCCAGACTTGGATAGTCAGATTTAGTAAAAGAAAACAAAATCCGGGCCTCCCAGTTAAATTCGAATTTCAAATAGGCAATGAATAAATGTTTAGTATAAGATACTAATTTTAGTGTAAGAGGTTTGGTTTTTGTTTGTCTGACATTCAAATTTAAAGTTCAAAGTCAAATAAAGCTGTTTGATCTGGCAGCCCCACCCTAACCCCTGCTCGCGGTGGGGGAGCCAGACCCCAGTGACTCCAGGCAACGTCGGAGGGCCCCCTGGTCAGCAGGCTCTTCCAACACCCCTTTGAAGGCGCTTCAGGTTTCCTGCCACAAGGTTGGGAGGAGGCTGTGTAGACCAAAACCGGGTAATAAAAATAATAATCATTTATATGTATGCCCTTTTGTGTGCCATTGACAACAGAATTATGAGAAAAAAAAATTGAAACACACAAGTGACAAAAAAGTTCCAGAAGACAGAAGGACTGGGAGCAGTGAGGGCCACTGCCCACTTGGGAAGTTTTCCATTCCGTGGCCAGAGCGGGCCCCAGGAGCTCTGCGAGTCAGGAGCCTCTGCAGCCTGGGAGCACACCTGGGCAACTCATCTAGGGTCGGTAGGTGCCACTGCCTGAGCTGCCCCAACTGCTGGGCAAGGAGGGGTTTCCTGTGGCCATCCACAGGCTTCCCACGTCACATGGTCTCATATTGATTGTGGATTGTTCATTTACATATGCCCTGGCACAGGCTGTGAATTTTATTTATTTCAGGGAAGTTGTGTATTTCAGCCCATGAACAGGTCATCAGAAATGAGAACTTTTATAATATGGAGAGCAAGTCATCTCATGGGGTAGCAGTTAAAAATTCTCAGTTGAATCATAAAACCAGGGGTTCAAAGGAAACTTTTAAAAGTCCCAGCCCTGGAAAATTCTGTTCTTAGGAATCACATCTTAGCTTCAAGGAGGAACTAAACTGGCTTGTAAAACTTTTGATCTTGAAATCAGACCCTGTCACTCACCTACACAAAGCACTTCAGTGGTTTCCCATTACATCTGGAATAAAATCCTAAGGCCCCGAAGTCCTCAGCTGCTTCTCTAACCTCATCTGTTCCTTTCCCCTTCACTTGATTCTGGCTACAGGGATTTCCCTGTTCCTTCTGGAACACACCATGGCTGCTTCTCCCTCAGGGCTTTCGCACTGGCTGTACCCTGTGATCTGAATGTGTCTCCTCCACGTCTGTGCTCGGCCCCTTCTTTCACTTAAATCAGGTCTTGGCTCAAATGTCATCCCATGCTGAGGCCACTCACAACAGCTGCCCACTCACAACAGCCATCCCTCTGGCCCACACCATCACTCTCTCCAGTCCTGCACTCCTCTGTGCTTCTCCACCCCATTTATCCTTGGCTGACATGACACTGCATATTTGCTGGTTCGTGGGATCGCTGTCTGAATAACATGTAAGCTCTGTGAGGATAGCATCGTCGTTCTATTCTCCTCCATATCCCTAGCTCCAGAACACAGGAACAGAGACGAAGAGTTTGGAGAACTGAAAGAACCTCCTCGTATCTGTTGGCAGCCTACCCTCAATCACAACCTACACAAAGGGTTGACTCTCACATCTTGTGATGTAACATATAACCTTTCACGGGATTGATGCAGAGACTGCAGACCTGCTGTAGTTTGGGGAGAGACCACAAAGCACTGCAGGGAAGTGATGATAAGTGGCCACCCCAGAACTGACCAGACCACCTTTGGCACCGGACTTGGAAAGCACTGAGCTAAGGAGGGAGTAGACTTGCTTTGCTGGAATATATCCGCCATTGCCCAGATTCTGGGCAACGCTGGAATAAAAGGAAATGGCAGTCTGAAATGGCTAGATTTCTAATTCCTGGTGGATTCTATTCGCTCTGGTCAAAATGAGGGGGTGAACCTGAGGCCTTCTGGCACATCCTAATCACCAGTTTAGGAGCCTCATTGGTTAACGAGTGAAGCCGTGACCTTTGACCTGAGGGACACAGTTGTGAGGGGGCTGGCAGAGGACCTGGGGATCCTGCAGGGTCTAGTACTGCTAGTAGCTACTTCCTCAACGAAACTGAGCAATAGCAGTTATGTAACATCACCAACCCAGCTGTCCCGGTAGAAAGACAGAGGGAGGGCTGTAACCAGGGGAACAATGGGGGATGTGGCTGATCTTGCTGTTCCCAGTAGTTATGTTCTATAATGCTGCCATGATCACTGAACTAGTGAATACTGAGCCTTTGCTCCTAGGGGAAAGATAGGGTTAGGTTCCTGCAAACTCCTAGGGGAAATACTGGGTTAGGTTTCTGCAAACCCCTGGTCACAACAGTTTGGTTAATACATGACCTTACATTGTTTCCACTTAAAGACACATTAATCAGTGCAAATTGCTGATGCGTTAACATGGAACTCACAGGCAACAGCACTATACCCCAGGCCTGAATGAAACTTCTCTCACGCACCTATTTTCCTTGGCAGGCACATCACAACCTTCTTGCTCTTAGGAAAACTAAACAGCACTTCAACATTGTGCTTCAGAGCCATTTTAAGCAGCAAAGACACCAAACAAACAAAAAAAGCACAAAAATGTGAAAAATGTGTCAAAACAGACCAAGAAAAGGATGTTGTTTACAGTATGAGAACTGGAACAAAAAGGCAGGGACACCCTATTTTGCCTCAGCTGGGAAGAGGGGCACTGATGACTCCAATTTCCCCTGCTCTGCAGGCTTGCAAATGACCATAAAAGCACTGTCAAGTATTGATTTGGGGGTTCCAAACAGATTGTAACAGATAGGCAAATTCACAAATACAGACTCCATGAATAATGGGGCTGACCTGTGCATTCTCAAATGGTTTTAAATTGCAAATTAATTAACACATGGGATCCACATGTGGAGTTCTCACCACAAGGCTCACGTGAGGACTCAGTTTGGAGTTCTGGGGTTCCTCCTAGCCAACCAGGATCATTCATGTTCAGAGGACAGGGTCTCAGACTATTCACTCCTTGCACGAAGTGTCCTCCCAGTGTCTGAACTGAAGCTGAGATTTTCTTTAGTAAACTTGTACAAAGGACTGATTTTATGAAATTTCTGTTGAAAGGTGGATATAAAGGGGCACAATATCTGGACAGATAGAAAGTTGTGATTTTGGGCCGAGCATAGTGGCTCACGCCTATAATACCAGCACTTTGGAAGGCTGAGGTGGGTGGATCACCTGAGGTCAGGAGTTCAAAACCAGCCTGACCGACATGGTGAAACCCTATCTCTACTAAAACTTCAAAAATCAGCAGGGTATGGTGGTGGGTACTTGTAATCCCAGCTACTCAGGAGGCTGAGGCAGAGAGAATTGCTTGAACCCGAGAGGCAGAGGTTGCAGTGAGCTGAGATGGCACCACTGCACTCTAGCCTGGGCAACAGAGCAAGACTCCATCTCAAAAAAAAAAAAGTTGTGATTTTGAATATTCTGGATGATCACAAAAATCAATCCCTTCTAAGGGGATATCTAATTTTTAAAGACACTGAATTGAAGTCTATAGAGACAACACAGCTGAGGCTTAAATATCCATTTTGTTGCCTCAAATATGTTTTTGTTTCATGGAAAATGACCTTCCTTGACTGAAAACATCGGGCAAGGCTGCTGCAGTATGTGGGACCTCTCCACTGCTCCTGTCTTGGGAAGGGGAAGGAGTTTTGGGGGTCAGTTTAGGGTCTTGGCCTAAAGCCTCATTTTTGTTGCTGTTGTTGTTATGGCAATAGATATCAGTATGCCAGTGTTAGTAGAAAGAAGGAAATGTTGATTAATATCCACTTATATTACAGCACGTTTAAAAAAAAACAATTAGAAATATTCACATTAACTCATGCTCTTAAAATTGACTTTCTTCAGCCTGGCCAATATAGGGAAACCCCATCTCTACCGAAATACAAAAAATTAGTCAGGTGTGGTGGTGTGCGCCTGTAATCCCAGCTACTCGGGAGGTCGAGACAGGAGAATCACTTGAACCCAGGAGGCGGGAGGTTGCAGTGAGCCAAGATTGCATCATTGCACTCCAGCCCAGGTGATAGTGCAAGACTCCATCTCGGTCAATCAATCAATCAATAAATGTATCTTAATTTTTCAATTCCCTTTTTGGTGATATTAAGTTCACTTTTAATTTTCTAATGGGATGAACAGCACTGCACCAATAACATTACATACTTTCCTAGGAGTAAGTGCCCCAGAGGTAAAACTGCTAGGTTAGACATATAATAATCTAAAGCTTTATATTTTGCCAAATTGTCTTCTTAGAAGGTTGTATCGCCTCTGACAAAAATCTGAATATTCTAAATGTTTGCCAATTTGACAGGTAAAAAAAGGTTCTTATTTTTGTTTTAGACTCATTCTACTGATTACTAGTGTCCTAATCAGCTTGAGTTACTATAACAAAATACCGCATATAGACTGGGTGGTTTAAACAACAGGCATTTTACTCATCACCGTTCTGGAGGCTGGGAGTCCGAGAACAAGGTGCCAACAGGTTGACAGTCTTTTTCTTAATGATTTATAATTGTTCTTTACACAAGCTAGCACCAAGTTCAATTTACTTTCAATTTTGTTTAAGGTGGATTTTGACATACTGAACTATATTCCAGTCAAAACAGTTTTTTCCTTTATAATGTCAGCCTTCCTCAATCTAAGATTAAACTTTTTGGAAGAAATTATTTCATTTTTTCACATTTGAGTAATTAATCTGAACTTTGTTTGCAATATGAGATAGAGACATAATGTTCTCCCAAATAGATAAATGTGTCATTTCCCTTCTACTACAAACATGTTACACCCATCATAAATTCACACAGATGCACACATACACTCGTCTAGCTTTCTGTTCTACACCTGCTTTAATGTCCAATCACTATTTTAATGTCACATACATCAGGTCTCACCATATTAGTGATGATTTCTTTTTTCTTTTTATTTTTGAGACAGAATTTTGCTCTTGTCACCCAGGTTGGAGTGTGGTGGCATGATCTCGGCTCACCGCAACCTCCACCTCCTGGGTTCAAGTGATTCTCCTGCCTCAGCCTCCTGAGTAGCTGGGATTACAGGCATGCGCCACCACATCCAGCTAATTTTTGTATTTTTAATAGAGACGGGGTTTCACCACATCGGTCAGGCTGGTCTCGAACTTCTGACCTCAGGTGAGCCATCTGCCTCAGCCTCCCAAAGTGCTGGGATTACAGGCAAGGGCCACCACACTGGGCCTAGTGATGATTTTGAGATATTATTTGCAATTATGTCTTTATTCTTGTTTGATCAAGATTATTTTAAATTTCGGCATTAGAGAAAATTCAACTTAGGGATGTAAAATCTTCCTGTCTAGAGAGTGACCACCTATATCTTTCAGAAACATTAATAGAAGTCTTTATAAAGTTTCTGCATATTTCTTATCAATTCCTTAGGATTCGATACTTTGGTGCTACTGTGAACTAGATCTTTAAACATTATATTTTCTAGCTGATTTATGCTAATACATGAGAAATCTATGGATTTTTATATTATCTGCTTTTACCTAGCAACCTTATCAAAGTATATATTAGTAAGAGGTTGCTCAAGTGAGCATTCCTGGGTATTCCCAAGAGGATACTTGGGAATAATGCCTAGGCCCTACCCAAACAGAATGCAGAAGTGTGTTTGGGAAAAAGGACAGTGAGGTACCTTCATTACTATATTTTAAACAAAATTTCCAGATGATTTTGATGCTCATCCATACTTAGGAACCAGTAACTCAGACCACTTTAGAACACTTAAAGCAGACTACATTTTCACAATATACACGAAGTTTTAGATGACTTCCTACACTGAAAACCTTAGAAGCTGTCATTTATACAACCTCAATGGAAACAAATATAAAAAAGTCCCAAAGGTTTAATTATATTCTAGGAGAGATAATGGGAAACAGTGATCATCAATAAGTTTCCATAAAACATATTTACATAAAATATCAACTTCAGATATATACTCTGAAATCCCTGCAAAGTATAGAGCACATCCTGTGAAACCGATAACCTCTCTGACTCCAAAAAAATCCTTTTAACATGCTCTTCTGTAGAACAAGAAACATAATGAACTCTCAGCATTACTACATAAAAACAAGAGACAGACTGATGTGAAAACCATTAGCAACTATTATTTTGATTTAATATGGCAAATAGAACCACAAATCAATCTTAAGATATTTCAACACACTTTATTAATATGAGAATATGAGCCAACATTCCATGAATTCCATTTGAAAATTCTCAAAAAACAAAATGCCTTGAATAAAGCCTGATCCACTCCTATTAGAAGAGATCTTGTTTCCTGGGTCAATAAGCTTTCAGAGAGAAATTATATTTTCTGAGACCTGGATGGTGGAGATCAGATGAACAACAACCAAATGTTTGCCAAGTAATTAAAGTTATTTCACAAAAAAAGTAAAGATAACGTATAGCTTTGGATGAGCATTGCAATGGGATATGCTTCCCACTCAGGTGGCTAATGAACACATCTAGCAGTTACTTCTTCACAGTGTTTCACATGTACCATCTGATCCACAAGAACTGTGTAACTAGGGATTACATTTCAAAAACGAGCCAGTGAAGGCTCAAACACGTTAAAACTTATCTAAAGTCACCCGGCTTACACAGGCAGCAGAGACAGAATTCAAACCTTTTTTTTTTTTTCCTACTTTTATCATAGTGTTATGTTCTACAACAGCATGCTAACTTAGAATTTTTATATTTTTATTTTCAGGACATATGCTCATTTGTTATTTCACTTTCTTCCCACAACATTTCTACAAATTAGAGACAGAACAGAATCATACACAGTATTTCACAGACAATAGAAATGAGTTAACCTAAAATGAAATGGTTTTATGAAATCACTTTTAAAGTATAAAATACAAATGTACAGTGGCATTACAAATAAGCAGATCACCAAAAAGAAGACAAATCCTGTAGGATTCCACTTATATGAGGTCTCTAGAGCAGTTACACTCATAGAGACAGAAAGTAGAAAGGGGCTACAGAAAAGGACGGATAACGGGCAGTTTAATCATAGAGACAGAAAGTAGAAAGGGGCTACAGAAAACGATGGATAACGGGGAGTTTAATGAAGACAGATGTTCGGTTTTGTGACATGAAAAACTTATGAAGTGGATGGCAGTGACGGCTATACAACATTATGAATACATATACCGAACTGTACACCTAAAAACGGTTAAGATGTTAAATTTTATATGTATTTTACCACAATAAAAAGAAAAGAGTGAAAAGCAATGGCCAAGAGGAAAATTTTTTTTAAAACGAATAAATCACCACCCATTTTTGTCCGTACTAAAATCAAGATTATTTGTCTAAAAATCTTTTTCTAACCGATTATAAAGGGGTTTTTCTAGCTTCCAACAGGAGAATAATATGAATTACTTATTCCAAGGGAAAGTAAAGCAAGGCAAGTTATTTCACACATGTCCATCTGGGTAACAATTCAGATATCATAGATACATATGTCTCCTACTCACCATTGGAAACAGGCCTACATATATTTACCATCTACAGCTACTAGTAATTACAGTCAGAAAGAGAGTCAAAAGCAAAGCAGCTACAAAAGAAGGTGCTGCTAGTTCACCGCATTGAGAAAGATCATGCAAGGAAAGCTAATCTACAATCAATGCCCCACGACCCCACTAATCCCAAAGCACAGAAGAGCAGGCTCCAGCCACTGCTAGGAGCACAGGTACCCCAACAGGGAAGAACAAACAGCAGCAAACTACTGAAGAAAAGCAAATGACAGAGACAAACTGGATGGTCTTGTGCTGTTCCTACTATTGCAACAAATGCAAAAATATCAAACCACAGATGATTTTATAGTTGCTAGGGGTGCTAATTAAACATAAACATGTTGTTCAATTACCCATAATGGTTACAATTTTTGCATAAAAGATTATAAAAAGGGAACATTATTCATTTCAGTGTCTGGATATCCTTGCATATAGCCAGAAATATGGGAAAGGGGTCCTTCGTTATTTTAAGTGGATTCAGAAATCCATTTAAAATAACTGGGACACAAAGAATATTCTAGCCCATTAAGACTGAAAATATACAAAGTTCTTATTTTCTCTAAACAGTTCGAAGTGCAATTACCTGACAGACTGTGCCACTATGTTTTCACATATCGTCAGACAATGATTCACACGGTCTTTCTTGGTGGCTGAAAGTTCTTTCTTTCTAAAAATAAAAAAAAAGAAGAAAATGAACATGTGTGAATTATCCATTCCGCTTACTTCTACATATCATTCATTTATTCAATGAGTGCTTCTTGACTACTATGAATAAACTGTAATACTCCATGCTGGGGGCCAAATGGGGATCAGGACAGGGAAGCACAGGACATGAGCTCACCAACAGCTTTCAAGCTACACTGCTCACAGAAAAAACAGATGATGTTACCAAAGCAGCTCATTTTCCCATTTTATTTTATTTTACTTTTTTTTAGAGTTAGGATCTTGCTCTGCTGCCCAGGCTGGAATACAGTAGTATAATCATGGCTCACTTTAGCCTTAAACTCTTAGGCTAAAAGGATTCTCTCATCTCAGACTCCTGAGTGGCAGGGACCACAGGCATGCACCACCGGGCCTGGCTAATTTTTTTTTAAATTTTTTCTAGGGACGGGGTCTCCCTATGTTACCCAATTGCTCAAACTCCTGGCCTCAAGCAATCTTCCCGTCTTGGCCTCCCAGAAGGCTGGGATTATAGGCATGAGTCATCATGACTAGCCTCACTTCCCCCATTACAGAGAGAAGACATTAAAGTGACAACCATGGCATACCCAAGATCACACAGATATGAAGTCATACAGCCAGCATTTAAACCCAAGTCTTCTGGCTTTAAATCTACTCTGTATTTCACCAATTCTCAATCAATTTCACGTTTGTATCATGTGTTAGCATCACTAAAACGGAACTGCATCTTACAACCAATGGCATGTTATAGTTTGATTAGAAACTTTGTTTCTTTCTCAGCAGTATAGAAGATGATGGCATAGATTACAACAGATGGGTAATTCAATTCAAAGAAACACAATACCTACTCTATGTACCAGCTGCCTTCAATTCTTAAAATCACATCTTTAACTGACTGTAGTCAATATACCACACAGACGTCAGTAAAATATAAACAACGGCTAACCGCTTCCATGTCCCCAAATAGCTGGGAATAAGCCTCCTATTAAGAATTCTCAGGCCAGGCATGGTGGCTCACGCCTGTAATACCAACACTTTGAGAGGCTGAGGCAGGCAGCCCACCTGAGGTCAGGAGTTCGAGACCAGCCTGACCAACATGGAGAAACCCCATCTCTACTAATAATACAAAAATTAGCCAGGCATGGTGGTGTATGCCTGTAATCCCAGCTACTTGGGAGGCTGAGGCATAAGAATCACTTGAACCTGGGAGGCGGAGGTTGCAGTGAGCCAAGATCTCGTCATTGAACTCCAGCCTGGGCAACAAGAGCAAAACTCCATCTCAAAAAAAAAAAGGCTTTTCAGTCAAGCAAAAGGAGATAAACAGCCTGGCAAAGATGATCAGGCTAAAGGTGACTCCTTCCCACCCAAACCTATGGCTTCAGATGTCTTCACAGTTGGCACTATCAAAATATAGTAGAGAGGGGTAATCCAAAACATAGGGCCAACTAAAAACAAACTAAAAGACTACTAAGTCTGTGAGAAAATTATATTGCCAAAGAAATAAAAAAATCTAACTTAAAAACACTACTTTTCTATCTCTTTTTGTCCAATAAGCAAACTTGAAAGTTTAGGAAAACTAAAACTAATTCCTTCCCCCATGGAACTTAATTAGATGATGACCTGATAACTCAAACTGACTTGTTATACATGAAAAGTAAGTATGATAATTAAAGCGAAAAAAGAATCCACCTTGCTCTGAGCAAGAACTGGAAAAACAGGGTAAGAACAGTCTTGGCTTTTCAACCACTTTTGGTAAATGTAGTCACTTTAACATCACCTTCAAAATTAAAACAAACAGCCTGGTGTGGTGGTTCACACCTGTAATCCCAAACACTTTGGGAGGACAAGGCGGCAGATGACCTGCGGTCAGGAGTTCAAGACCTGCCTGGCCAACAGGGTGAAATTCTGTCTCTAATAAAAATACCAAAAATTAGTTGCACACAGTGGCGGGCACCTGTGAGACTCTGCCTCAAAAAAAAATTAAAACAAACCTCAGTCAGTCTCTTCTAATTGTGTAATCAAGCAATCTGCACAGGCACACAAGTGTGAGGAGGAGCATGTAAACTCATGGACACAATGGTATTCTATAATCACATCTTACAAATTATCAACGAAGTCATTCTAAAAATGGTGAATTTTATGGTATGTAAATTATAATCTCATTTTTTTTTAAAGAATCTGCAAATCCTATCAGATCTTCCTTCAAGAGATCCAGAATCTGACCACTTACCACCACCACTGCTACCAGTCACAAGCCACCAGCATGTCTGGCTTTGATGACTTAAGTAACCTCCCTGCTATAGACCAGGCATTTTTTTTAATTGAAGTTTTTGTTAAGATAATTATTGATTCACATGCAGTTGTAAGAAATAACAGAGATCCACTGTACCCTTTACCCAGTTTTCCCCAATGGTAACATTTTGCAAAACAATTTAATGTAGTAAGAACACTATCACAACCAGAATATTGACAGTGATGCAATCCAGTGATCTTACTCAGATTTTCGAAGAGCTTTATTTTTACTCATTTGTGTTTTATTTTTGCTCATTTGTATATTTAGTTCTCTATAATTTCTATACTCCACAGTCAAGACAAAGCATCTCTTTCCTTGGTTGAGCACAGTGGCTCAACGCCTGTAATCCCATCGCTTTGGGAGGCCGAGACGGGCAGATCACAGGAGGTCAGGAGTTCGAGACCAGCCTGGCCAACACAGTGAAACCCCATCTCTACGAAAAACGCAAAAATTAGCCAAGCATGGTGGTGTGCACCTGTAGTCCCAGCTATTCGAGACACTGAGACACAAGAACCACTTGAACGCCTTAACTCAAGAAGCAGAGGTTGCAGTGAGCCAAGATCACACCACTGCACTCCAGCCTGGGTGACAGAGCAAGAACTCTGTCTCCAAAAAAAAAAAAAAAGACAAAGCATTTCCATTACCAGTATCCCCCTGTATTGCCCTTTTATAACCACTCACCTCTCTCTCTTCTCTTTCCTCTGCCACCCCTAACCTACTCCACTACCCATCTCTACCCCCAGGCAACCACTAAGCTATTCTCCATCGCTAAAACTGTGTCATTTCAAAATGTTATACACATAGGATCACAATATGTAACCTTCTGGGATTGGCTTTTTTCATTAGCATAACTTCATCTAAACTATTGCATGCTATCAGTAGATCATTCCTTTTTATTGCTGAGTACTTTAACCATTTATCTGCTGAAGGACATCTGAGCTGATCCCAGTTTTTAGATATTAATGGTAAAGCTGCTATGCATACTTAAGTACAGGTTTTTATGTGAACATTAAGTTTCATTTCTCTAGGATTAATGCCTAGGAGTGCAGCTGCTGCTGGTTGCATGTTCAGTTTTATAAGAAACCACCAAACTGTTTTCCAGAGTGGCCATACTATATGATATTCCCATCAGCAATGATCAAGTGACCTAGTTTTTATAAATCCTCACCAGCATGTGGTGCTGTCAAAGTGATCTTTTCTTTTTTACAGATTTTTTTTTTAGAAACAGGGTCTCACTCTCTTCCCCAGGCTGTAGTGCAATGGCACAATCACAGCTCACTGCAGCCTCAAACTCCCGGACTCAAGCAATACTCCAGTCTCCTCAGCCTCCTGAGTAGGTGGGACTACAGGCATATACCACTACGCCCAGCTAATTTTTAAAAGTTTTTTGTAGAGACCTTGTAGGTGTTGCTATGTTGGCTATGCTGGTCCCCCGGCCTCAAGCAATCCTCCCACCTCAGCCTCTCAAAGTACTAGTATTACAGGCATGAGCCATTGCGCCCAGCCTAAGTGATCTCTTAAAAACATAAATTAAATTACCTGTCTGACCACACAAGTTTATCTTGGTGCACAAGACTCTCGTCTCTAACCTCTCATCTCTCCCAGCCTCATCCCCTATTTCTGCCCTTCATCTTGCTCCAGCCACTGGCCTCCTATCCTAGTTCTCAAACATGGAAAGCATTCCTGCCTTCCATTAATTCTGCCTGGACCTCTCTATTCCCGCTTTCCACATGGCTTGTCCCCTTCTTTCCACTCAAATGTCACCTTCTAACCACAGCTCTCCTTCGTACCCTAAATAAAATTGCACATTGCCTCTCCCCTCATTCGTTTTTCCCCATAGTGGGCACTCAAGTGAAAGGGTCCTTCCAGTTCATCTAGGTGAGTCCCACTACCAATGGCTGGGACAGGCTCACCTCAGATCACTCGTTACAGCTACACAAATGCTCAGTGGCCTACAGCAGATAAGCAATAAGCAAGGTCACCTCAGTTACACCTGGACACATATGAGCAACACAGATCCTCCTCCCAAATGCTTGCATTGTTATTAGCAACAACAAAGGCAAGGTCTAAGCACCTACAGTGGCGCTTCCCAAACTCCAGTGGGCATGTAAGTCACTCCCTAAACCTGTTAAAACACAGACTCTGACTTGTTAGGTCAGGTAGAGTCTGCTTCTTATGAGCTCCCAAATGATACTGAACTGCTGTCCCTGAGACCTGTGATCGCAAGGACCTATGGCATGGCATGTCTCTAACATATACTCTAGAACCCCAATTGATCCGATTTAATACAATATTAAACAGTGCTTTATACGGTATTTTACTTTTCCTCCTTGTTGTCTGAATAAGACTAAATGTTTTGAGTGTGGCTCCATTCAAATGTAGTTTACCAAGTGGTTGACTCACAGGAAATGGAGGTGATGGGGATGGGGACCTCTTAAGGTAGAGAGAATATGTCACCAGCACATTCTGCAGCCAGAATAATGTGAGACCTTTACCTTTACATCTCCACAAGTCCTCTTTTAAAAAGAAATTATACAGTATTATATAGTAATTCATTATAGGTACTGTTATGGAACAATGTCTATGACACATTGTTAAGTGAAAAAATACACATGTAATGTGATCTCAGTCATGCAAACAAAAAATAACATTTAAATGCTTGTACATGCATATAAAAATCTGAAAACAAAAGAAATACTTTTGTTCTCAGGAAGTTAGACAGAGAGACAGACTGGCAGAAGGACTTTGTTTTTCAACTTCTGTATTGCTTGAAGATGTTTTTATAATGTCTATGTGTAACTTTTATAATTTTTAAAACTACTTAATAAAAGAAAACAGCCAAAAAAGAAATGCTTTCCAGAGGTGGTCCTATCATATTTTAATCTAGAGGTGGGCAAACTATAAACTGCATGTTTCTGGCCAGTTTATAAGCTAAGAAATGTTTTTACATTTTTAAATGATTGACCAAAAAAAAAAAAAAAAAAAAACAAAGAATAGTAATATTTCATGAAAGGTGAAAATTACATGAAATTCAATTTTCACTGTCATTAATAAAATTCTATTGGAACACAGACACACTCATGCATATTGCCTGTGGCTACTGTCATGCTACAATGGCAGAGCTGAGTAGCTGTGACAGAGATATTGTGCCCACACAGCCTGAAATACTTACAATCTGACCATTTACACAAAGTTTGCCTATGTTCATAGATCAAAGACAATATTGTTAAGATGGTACTACTCCCCAAGTTGATCTACAGATTCAACACAATCCCTCTGAGAATCCTACATGGCTTCTTTGTAGAAATTGAGAAGCTGATCCTACAATTTATATGGAAATGCAAGGGACACAGCATGGCCAAATCAATCTTGTAAAAGAATAAAGTTGGAGAACTCAGATTTCATGAATTTAAACTGTGACACAAACTTCAGTAATCAAGACTGAATGGTACTGGCACAGGATCAACACAAAGACCAACAGGTAGAACTGAGAGTCTAGAAATAAATCTATACAATTAAAGACAATTAATTTTCAACTAGGGTGCTAAGACAATTCCATGGGGAAAGAATAGTCTCTTCAACAAATACTGCTGGGACAACTGAGTAACCACATGCAGAAGAATAAAGCTGGACTTCTACCTGAACCATATATAAAAAGCAACTCAAAGTGGATCAGACCTAAATGTAAAACTCTAAAATTCTTAGAAGAAAACACAGGAGTAAACCTTTTTGACTCTGGATTAGACAATGATTTCTTAGACATGACACTTAAAGCACAGCAACCAAAGACAAAATAGATAAACTAGAATTCATCAAAATTAAAAACTTCAGTGCTTCAAAAGACACTATCAAGAAAGTAAAAAGACAATCCACAGGAAGGGAGAAAGTTTTTACAAATCATCTATCTGATAAGAATCCAGTATCCAGAATATATAAAGAACTGTTACAATTCAACGATAAAAATACAAAGGGAAAAGAATGAGAGCAAGGGTTTGCAAGCTAAATTTAAGAAAGAGCCTGGGTTCTGGCCAGGCACGGTAGCTCACACCTGTAATCCCAGCATTTTGGGAGGCCAAGGCAGGTGGATCACCTGAGGTCAGGAGTTCAAGACCAGCCTGGCCAACATAGTAAAACCCCATCTCTACTAAAAATACAAAAATTAGCTGGGCATGGTGGTGTGAACCTGTAATCCCTGCTACTTGGGACGCTGAGGCAGGATAATCACTTGAACCCGGGAGGCAGAGGTCGCAGTGAGCCGAGATCGCACTCTCACACTCCAGCCTGGGCGACAAGAGTGAAACTCCGTTTCAAAAAAAAAAAAAAAAAAGAGCCTGGGTTCCTTAACTTATTGTTGAATTTCCCTAAACAGACTTATTTTTGCCTTCTCATGAACTCTTGCTTGTTATCAGTTTAAGCCATTGTGGCAGCATTTTCTGCTACTTGCAGTTGAACACAGTCCTAACTGATAACAGCAGCTACTGCTAAATTGTTATACTTAGCAGAGTTCAACAAGTACAGTTGGTTCTGCGTTCAAAATCCAGTCATTCCTCACACTACCCAGAGCCGGTACCCTGACAGAACACACCATGCTTATCTGAGCACTGCAGTGGCTTCCTAACTGACTTCTGCTTCTGCCCACGTTCCCCTTCACTCTGTGGTCAGCCAGAGTTCACCTAAGAATGAAATTTAGATCATGCTACTCCTCTGCTCTAATCCTCCAGTGACATCTCATCTCACTCATGTAAATATCAGTATCTTTACTCCATCTAAAAGGCAAGTAGTATTGGTCAGATATGGCCCTCCCTTGACCTCTTGGACCTTATGTCTTACTACAAATGTCCCCCTCACTCAATTCACCCAGCTAAAATGACATCCCTGCTGTTCCTCAAACAGAAGACTGGACCTGTTCCCCCTATCTGGAATATCCCTACTCTATACACCCTTATACTAGACTCTTAACTCGCTTGAGGTCTTTACTCAAAAGCCTTCGTCTGGCCAGGTGTGGTGGCTCACACCTATAAGTCCCAACACATTGGGAGGCCGAGGCGGGAGGATCACTTGAGCCCAGGAGTTCAAAGCTGAAGTGAGCTACGATCATGATACTGCTTTCCAGTTTGGGTTAAAGAGCAAGACCCTGCCCCTCCAAAAAAAAAGATGTCATCTCAATGGACCGTCCCTGAATACCCTATTTAAAATGTCAACACTGGCCAGGCACAATGGCTCATGCCTGTAACCCCAGCACTCTGGGAGGTTGAGACAGGCAGATCACATGAGGCCAGGAGTTTGAGACCAGCCTGGCCATCGTGGTGAAACCCCGTCTCTAATAAAAACACAACAATTACCCGGGCATGGTGGTGTATGTCTGTAATCCCAGCTACTCAGGAGGAGGCTGAGGCAGGAGAATCGCTTGAACCCAGGAGGCAGAGGTCGCAGTGAGCTGAGATCAAGCTAGTGCACTCCAGCCTGGCCGAAAGAGCAAGACTGTCTCAAAAAATAAAACAAAAATAAAATGTCAACACCAACACTTAATGCTACAGCTCTTTTGGAATTTGTCTAGCAGGCTCTCTGGTTTTTGCTGGAGAGCCCTTAAAAAAAAAACTTTAAAAATAAGTCAACACTTGATTAACCCTGACATTTCCCAATCCCCTTCCCTGCTTTGAAGTTCCTTCTCCACTATTAACATACTGTATATTTTACTTATCTTGCTTATTGTCTATGTCCCTCATTAGAATGAAAGCTTCCGGAGGGCAGAACTTTGTCTGCTCACTGCTGAGCCCTGCACCTAGAACACTGCCAGGCATATAGTGCATGTTTAGTAAATATTTACTGACGAATGAATAAAGTCAGGGAAACACCAGATAGGAATCTGAAGGAGAGTAAGAAAGTGCCAAAAGCAGCATCAGTTGCCTCTCATTACTGTGAGGACCCTCCCAAGCATGCTAGACTTACTGAGATTGCAGCCAGCACCCCACACGGAACTCCTGCATCCTGTATCCTGAGCAGAGCACATACACTTATATTTAAACTGAAGCCCATGCATGGCATGACACCACAGTTGCCCCGACCAGAGTGCGATGGTACAATCTCAGCTCACTGCAACCTCCACCTCTCGGGTTTAAGTGATTCTCCTGCCTCAGCCTCCTGAGTAGCTAGGATTACAGGCATGCGTCACCATGCCCAGCTAATTTTGTATTTTTAGTAGAGATGGGGCTTCTCCATGTCAATCAGGCTGGTCTCCAACTCCCAAATTCAGGTGGTCCGCCCACCTCAGCCTCCCCAGGTGCTGTGATTACATTTGTGAGCGACTGCGCCCAGCCAGAACAGATACTTTCTAAATTGCTTTAGTCAGTCGTACTTTGGGAAGAGGATTTTTTGGCTGAAGCATGTGAACAGAAATACCAAAATCCAAACTTTGTGAGTAGTGTTTATTACTCAAAATTAGCGAACACCTACTTTCACAATAGCAAAATACATAGAAATATGACAAATAGCATTTTATTTAAAAATAACTATAAGTCTAATGCAGTTGATTTCAGAGCATGCTAAGAACCTTTAAAAATCATTATTCTAGCCAGGCGTGGTGGCTCACTCCAGTAATTCCAGCACTTTGGAAAGCTGAGAGCGGATCACGAAATCAGGAGTTTGAGACCATCCTGGTCAACGTGGTGAAACCCCATTTCTACTAAAAATACAAAAATTAGCTGGGTGTGGCAGTGGGCACCTGTAATCCCAGCTACTTGGGAGGGGAGGCTGAGGCAGGAGAATCATTTGAATCCAGGAGGCGGAGTTTGCAGTGAGCCAAGATCATACCACTGCACTCCAGCCTAGATGACAGTGCAAGACTACTTCTCAAAAGTAAATAAATAAATAAATAGTTGTTATTCTAAACTACTTTTGTTTTAACATCATTTTAAGTCTATCTTACAATATGTACAGGTTATACATAAGGAACTGTAATAGTGCTTGCTCTTGGGGACAAAGTTAGGTACTCAAAGGATAGGGATGGAAGGAAGCTATCTTAATTATTGCCTTTTTGTAATTACGGAATTTGTGTCAGTCAATGTATTACTTATGCAAAAAAATTAGCTTAATTTTTTTTTTTTTGAGACTAAGTCTAAGTCTGTCGCCCAGGCTAGAATGCAGTGGCTCGATCTCAGCTCACTGCAGCCTCCGCCTCCCGGGTTCCAGAGATTTTCCTGCCTCAGCCTCCCAGGTAGTTGGGATTACAGGCAAGCGCCACCATACCTGGCTAATTTTTGTTTTTTAGTAGAGATGGGGTTTCACCACATTAGCCAGGCTGGTCTCAAACTCCTGACCTCAAGTGATTCGCCGGCCTCGGCCTCCCAAAGTGCTGGGATTACAGGCATTAGTCACCTCGACAGGCCTGATTAAATTTTTTAAATAAGGTAATCATACATGACCTTAAAATAAAGTAATGAAACAAAATCTATCTCCTTTGTCAAGGCAGCAAAGAAATTTCCTGATACCCATATTTTGAAGACAAGCAAATGCAGGTTGTGCCAAATCAGCATAAGAAAGAGAAGGCATATTTTTAGAATGATCTAGTGTCTGAAGCAGCCCAGCTGAAAGGTCTTCCTTCCCTTCCCACCAAGAGCCCTGTTTAGTGTTTACACAAGATACATGCAACGTGTGAACCTCTATGACACCTACTTCCTTGAAAGGCACTACAGTAAATTTCTGGAAGAATGAGAAATTCCTTATTAAAGAGATAAGTCAAATTGTTTAAAAATTTCTCGAAATATCCAAACAGGTTTTCCATCCTTTAGAAGAATTTATTCCTAAATTTTGTCCTAACAAGCTAACATTGCTCTCCAAATTCTCATTTTCTAATTAAACTTTCAAGGCAAGGATCTTAACAGAAACAAAGAACAAGAAACATTACTAAAAATTAATCAGTCTTAACAGAGACATTCGTATCAAATGCCATCTGGTATACATCCAGATCGGAAGTAGAATACTGAGAGGTAAGAGAAAGGCCTGAACTGCAGCAGGGTATTTCCTAACTCCTGCTGAACACTCACCACAGGGCTTCCAGGGAAAGTCCTGGGGTTCCACTAGATGTTTTAAAGGTCTTTTTCTGTTTCAAAAATTATCCCCAAGCAACAGAAACCCCTAGCTTCCGAAAAGTAACAAGCTGTCAGCAATGAAGCAAACAGAAACCCTTTTACTGGCACATCTGAGATGTCCGTGGAGTCTGCAGACCCCCCATATTCTGGCAAGCCTGACTGCAATACTGGAAAAATGTATACCTCATTCATCCCTCGGCAATTAACCTCCCCCTCAGCAACGTGTTGGTTTTAATCCCAACACAAATAGGCAATAAACTTCAATCAACTCTTCCCAATATTTAAGATAATTTTATTAATCACCAAGTAAGTTCACCACTTACTTGGCAACCACAACTCATTCAAATGCCTGCAGACCAACTTGCGCTTAGATGAGCAGGTCTCTTAAGTGGTGCTTAAAATCGTGTTACTACCACCGCGATCATGAACTAAATGAAATGCCATGAGAATATAGGAAGAGCCTCAAATCTCAGGCTGCTTTAAGTGCCACTTGGAAAAGAAATCTCCCATTGGACGCGCCCTCACTCTCCGCCCCCAGAGCCACTCCCGCCGAGACGTCCTAAAAGCATTATGTCATCCACTACCCCCACATTTCTCCAGCTCCAAACCCCGGCTCCTCTCGATGTATCCCGCGCCCCCAGCCCTCTTCCCTCTCAGACTAGAAGAGGGAAGTGGCCCAGAGCACATCTCGGCTCTTCCAAGTTCTCTTCACAACACAGTTAAGAGCACGCCCGCCCCAGTTTCTCGCAAATCAAAAGAAACAAGTTCTCTCCCCAACTCTTCGCATCCTGGGAAGGGCGAGAGAGCTGAAACCATGACTCCCCTCGGTGAATTCAGGACAGGCTCCCACGAGGCTCTGCCTCTCCTCGCGGGAGGACGAGGGAAGACCTAAGTGCGGGACCCGGGCTGAAGCGGGGGAGGGTCTCGCCGCAGGAGGGAGGGGGTGTCCCTACAGGTTTGGGGCTGCTGGGTCACCCTGTTGCCGTGGGGCCGGGAGTTCCCGTCGCTGACCCGCAGGCTGCAGGGCTGCCGCCACCCCCGCCGTCACTGGGGACCCGCCGGGACAGGGAGCGCAGCGGGCCCAAACTCACGGTCGGTGCAGCGGCTCCTCAGCCACAGCCGGGCCGGGCGGCGGCGGGGGCGGCGGCGGGGGCGGCTGCGGCTGAGGCAGCACAGGCTGTGCCTGCGGCGGCGGCTGAGGAAGCTGAGGAGGCGGCAGTGGCGGCGGTGGCGGAGGCTGTTGCTGCTGCTGCTGCTGCTGCTGGAAGGACTTGAGGGACTCAAATGCCTTCATCAGCTTTTCCAGGGTCGCCATGGCGGTCTCTCCCCCTGCAGGGCAGTCCCCGGAGGCCTCGGGCCGGCTCCCAGCGCTGCTCAGCACCCGGGCAATGAATGGGGCTCTGGGCCGCGGGTAGAAGCGGAACAGAAACAGCCGTCCATATTGGACCCGTCCCGGCAAACCCTGCGGCCCCCTGCGACCCACGACGCCGCGCCGGCGGAGGCGGGGCCACGCCGGCCGACATGATTGACAGCTCCAGGCTGCGGACTCTGCCAATGGCCGGCCGGCCCTGGCCGGCCAGGGCGCCAGCCCGCCTCTGCGCCCGCAGTTTCGCCCTCACAGAGCCACCAAGGCCGCTGACAGCGCAGCGCCCCTCCCGGGCGAAGGCGAGGGGCTCAGCGGAGAAGGAGCGGGGGGGGCGGGGCGAGACTGTTATGGGGTGGGGCGAAGCTGTGAAGGGGCGGGAAGAGGAGGGACGAGGCAGGGGCGGGGCGGGACTACATGATGGGGGGGTAGGGGAGGAGCGTGGCGAGGAGGGGGCGGGGCACAGCAGGCAGGGCGGCTGAGGGCAGGGCGGGGCATGTCGAGGCTGGGGGCGGGGCGAGGCTGGGGAAGGGTGTAGGGGTGGGGATATTAGGCAGGGCGGCTGAGAGGCGGAGCGGGTCGAGACGCTGAGAGGCGGGGCGGGGCGGCTGATGAGTGGGGCGGAGCGAGACGATGAAAGGCAGGATAGATGGGGAGGGGGCGGGCCCGTGAGGGGCGGGGCGCCTGGGGGCGGAGCAGGAAGGTGCGAGGCGGGGCGGATGGTGAGCGGAGCGCGGGGAGTCGGCCCCGGCGGAAAGGACCCCCCTCAACCCGACGCCTGGAGCGAGGCGAGAGCCGGCTGTGGGCTATTAGCCGAGGCCGCCGCGGGGCTTCCCCGCCCGCCACGCTGGCCTGTGGCCAGAGCGAGAGGCTCACCTGGACAGCTCCGTGGGGAGCCTGCTGGGGGCTCTCTGCACGGGGAGAGGGTGGCCAGCCCCTGCGCAGAGCGCTGAGAATGCGCGTAGTCGGCGCCACCTGAGGACCCCCAAGTATGACCCCCCCCATCCTCCAGCGAGCTGGAGCGGCCCCTGCAGGGCTATGCTCGCAGGCCTGGCACCCCTCGTTGGTCCCAGCGCAGCGCCCCTGAAGGGAGGAGAGGGTCTGGGGCAGGCCTGGGTGGTCAGCGCCTGCTGCCCACAGAGGCACTGTGGTTAGTGCAGCGAGAAGCTGCTGTGGCCACAAGACGCCCCCCCACAAGAATGAGTGCACACCTGGGGGCGTCCCTTTATGGGAGAGCACCCCAGTTCTGGCCTTCTGGCAGTACCCCCAAGAGGCACCATTCAGCAGCAGATCAGCAAAGATCTGTAGGGCACCCCCTCACGCCTGGTGCACAGGCTGTCGCGGGCAGAGTCCTGGTCTCCGGAGCCTCCCGCCTGTGGTTGTAGAGGGGCAAGCAGGGAGAGCAGCTGCCCGGCCTGCCCAGCAGGAAGTGGGGTTGGCCTCTGAGACAGCCTCCCAGCCTGGGGGTGGTGCAGGCAGAGAGGAGCCCACTAAAGCCTATTCAAGGCAGGCCACACCTGCAACCCAGAGTCACCTGCTTTGTAGCTACAAGCAACACCTCCACCTTATCTCAGAGCCTGTTCCAAAGGGAAACGTGGCATTGTCTCCAGGAGGGTAGCAGCAGCCTCACTTCTCTTGAGAAGGTCAGCAGAGAAACAGCGTTAGTTCCCAGTTCTTGGGAGGCTGATGCTGGAGGATCACCTGAACCCAGGAATTTGAGGCTGCAGTGAGCTATGATCGCACCACTGCACTCCAGCTTGGGCGATAGAGTGACACTGTCTATAAAAAAAATTAAGTTCCAGCCAAGCACAATGGCTCATACCTGTAATTCCAGCACTTTGAGAGGCCGAGGCAGGCAGATCACCAGAGGTCAGGAGTTCAAGACCAGCCTGGCCAACATGGCAAAACCCTGTCTCTACTAAAAATACAAAAATTAGCCAGGCGTGGTGGTGCCTGCCTGTAATTCCAGCTATTCCGGAGCCTGAGACAGGAGAATTGATGGAACCCAGGAGGTGGAGGTTGCAGTGAGCTGGGATCCTGCCATTGCACTCCAGCCTGGGCAACAAGAGTGAGACTCTGTCTCAAAAATAAAGTTCCCAGTTCTCTGCTGTTAATGAGGGCCTTTTGCCACTGTGCTGGGCCTCAAGGCTGTTAGTTACCTCCATGGGTGGACTCGTAAGATGGCCCCAGTGCCCTTCACCTCCTGGTATTGACGCCCTTGTATGGCCCCTCCCTGTGAGCACAGGCTGTACCTCGTGGCCTGCTTCTAACCAATGTAACATGGCAAAGGTAGTGGAATGTCACCCCATGACTAGGTCACAAAAGGGTATGACTTCAGTCTCCCTGGCACCCTCTGTCGCCTTCTTGGCGTGGACACTCTGATGAAGCCAGCTGCCATGTTGAAGAGATCCACATGGCGAGGACATAAGGGCGGCCTCTGGCCAACAGGTAGTAAGAACTTAGGCTATGTGGGAAGTAAAAGTTCCTCTTCAAAGTTTCCTTCCTTGTTAAAGAATAAATCATAAGTGTGCTAATACCTCTTTGTTAAGCATTATCCTATGTAGGTGTTCGACATGCCATGCTTACAGGCACATAGTATATTCTATGTCCTTGTACTTTAACCAAGTTTAACCAAGAGATCTGTGCTGGACGTGCTCACAGGCATGTCCCAGCTCGCAGCCCATGCCCCTTCCCTGTTTAGAAACATTTTAAGTTATTAGCCAATGGAGTTTTAGTTTAGATTGTGAGGTCTGGCTCCAGCCAACGGAGATCAGACACAGCAGCAAGGACAACTGCTTTTCCTTTGTTCATTGTACTCTCGTGGAAAGATGGCTAGCAAGAGTACCCTTTCTACAAGAAGTAAAAATTGCTTGCTGAGAGATCCTTTGTCTCAGTGCTGATTTTTCTTTGTGGCACCGAGCATCTGTTTCCAACAGGCTCTCAGTCCAGCAGCCCACGAGGAACTGGATCCTGCCAACACCACGTGAGATTGGAAGGGGACCCTTCCCTGGGCAAGCTCTCACTTGGGACAGTGGGTACTTGACTGAACTGTGGCGGGAGGTGGAGCTGGTTAAGCTGGGCCCAGATTCCTGACCCACAGAACTGTGTGACCATATGTATGACTCTACATGTACCTACATGTAACTATATGACTATACATGTGTGCTGCTAAGCCAGCAGGCAGGGGCGATCTGCCCCAGCAGCGGATGAGTATATTCGTTTGCTTGGGCTGCCATAACAAAGGGCCACAGACCAGGCAGCTTAAACAACAGAAATTTATCTTTCTCACAGTCCTGGATGGAGGCTAGAAGTCCGAGATCAAGGTGTCGGCAGGGTTGGTTTCTCCTGAGCCCTGTCCTTGACCTGCAGACGGCTGCCTTTTCCCAGTGTCCTCACGTGGCCGTCCCTCTGTTCGTGTCCTTGTCCTAATCTCTTTAAGACATCAGATTGGATTATGGCCCACTCTCATGATCCCATTTCAGCCTCCTTACCTCCTTAAAAAACCGGTCTCCAAATACAGTCCCATTCTGAGGTTCTGGGGGTTAGGACTTCAACCTGAATGAGGAACACAGTTCATCCCATGACAGTAAGTAATAGAGTTGCACCCTAACCGCCGCTCTGACCTTCTTTAAAGACCTTTTTATCTAAGCAGTTTGCCACTTAGCTAGTGTACGACAGTCCCTGTCCTTCTCTTCAGCTAGCTATGACCACGTAACTAAGTAAGTGCTAGCCCGGAGATGCAAGCAGAAGTCAACACTAGTACTTCTAGAATAGAGGGACATGGAAGGAAGGGACACACCAGCCTTTTTCCTGCTCCCTGGAATGGGATGTGTTGGCTGGGTTTGAGCAGCCATTTTGAATTGTGAGCATAAAAGCCACATCCTGGGGTGATGAGAGGTGGAAAGAGGGGGGCCCAGATGACTGTGCAGCTGTCATTCCAGCCTGGCCTGGAATTCTTTCATCTGTAACAGAAAAATACACTTCTGTTCTGTCTGAGCTGCTGTGATTCCAGTTCATTCTGTTATATGCTCCTAAACCAAATTATTCCAACCAGTCCAGAGAGATAATGGGTCATCGGAACTTTACATGGCCACAGCAAATCATAACAGCTTCAGCCATGGCTGAACAAACATCATCAGCCTAGAATTTACTATCATCCTGACAGGAAATCTAATGTAAAAGACTTACAGAAAGGGACTGTCAAGACACAAGTTTAAAGGTCACAGAAAAGTTTGGCATCATCTAAAAAGAGTAATTAAAGATCAATACTGGGCAGTCTGCCGTGATGTCTCCAAAGCCTAAAAATGGGCACAGTCCCCAAACAGCAGAAACACTTCCAGTAATTCATCCTATGCAGACAGTCAGGCGTGTGTGATCAATGATTTATTACAGCAACACTCAGGACAAAGGATGGAAAAAGGATAGCTGCTGGGCAGAAGGGGCTGAGTTACATGAATCTCCCAACAGAGCCACAGGCAGCCACGAAAACCCGGTTCCAGATGAGCACGTGTGACACAGGGAAAGGCTTATAACGCATTAGCTGATTACACACCCAGTATGGCATGATAACCTCTCCCTCTTTTAAGAAACAACATACACATACACAGGAAAGAGATGAGGGCCGGGCGCAGGGACTCACTCCTGTAATCCCAGCGCTTTGGGAGGCTGAGGTGGGCGGGTCACCTGAGGTCAGGAGTTTGAGACCAGCCTGACCAACACGGTGAAACCCTGTGTCTACTAAACATAAACATAAAATTTAAAAAAATATTAATAAAATTTTAAAAAATATATTAGCTGGGCATGGTGGTGGGTGCCTGTGATCCCAGCTACTCAGGAGGCCTAGGTGGGAGGAGGGCCTGAACCTGGGAGGCAGAGGTTGCAGTGAGCCAGATCGCACCACTACACTCCAGCCTCGGTGACAGAGTGAGACTCCGTCTCAAAAAAAAAAAAAAAAAAGTCACACAC
This sequence comes from Cheracebus regulus, assembly GCA_963574635.1. Classification (NCBI taxonomy): domain Eukaryota; kingdom Metazoa; phylum Chordata; class Mammalia; order Primates; family Pitheciidae; genus Cheracebus; species Cheracebus regulus. The sequence goes on from CAUYQU010057007.1 coordinate 25,939, forward strand.
TGTTGTCTCCTCTTTTTGTGGTCACTCTAGAAATTACAACATTGATCCTCCAGGAATCAAAATCTAACATAAATCTATTCTGTCCTTGATCATACAGGGAGCTTACAACATTTACATGTTATTTTGGGTTTCTCCTAATTTGGAGGGTATTACTGCCATATGTTTTAATTCCATATAAACACACAGATAGGCCAGGCGCAGTGGCTCACGCCTGTAATCCTAGCACTTGTGAGGCCAAGATGGGTGGATCACCTGAGATCAAGAGTTCCAAGACCAGCCTGGCCAACATGGTGAAACCCCATCTCTACTAAAAATATGAAAAGTAACTGGGCGTGGTTTTGGGTGCCTGTAATCCCAGCTACTCCGGAGGCTAAGGCAGGAGAATCTCTTGAACCCAAGGGGCAGAGGTTGTAGTGAGTCGAGATTGCATCACTTCACTCCAGCCTGGGCAAAAAAGTGAGGGTCCGTCTCAAAACAAACAAAAAAAACACACACACGTACATGTCGCAAAAGCTATAGACACAACAGTTGTAGAACAGTTAGCTTTTATTTAAATTGATGCCCGTATTTTCCATTTTTATCACTCCATTTCTTTCCTGGATCTCTGATCTTCCTCTAGGGTCATTTTCTTCTGCTTGGAAAACATCCTTTAGAATTCCTCTGATAATGAGTCTTGTATTGCTGGAATCTATCAGGAAGTGTCTTTATTTTGCTTTCCTTCTTCACGAATTTTGGTGGCGTACAGGATCAAAGGCGGCAGTTACTTTCTTTCCGCAGATTGAAGCCTCATCGCTGTCTGCCACTTTTCATTCTTGCTGCAGAGACATCTGCCGTCAATTTCATGGCTGCTGCTTTGAAACGAATGTGCCTTTTTTTCATCTGGCTGCTTTTAAGATTTTTTCTGTCTTTGGTTTTCTGTGGTTTTGCAGTCATATGTCCGGATGTGTAAGGAGAGACTGGAGGTCCCCTTTGGTAACCTAGCAACAGGCTGGCTCAGAAGGAAAGCTCAAAGGCTTACTGATACCAGTTCCAGAAGTTCTGGAACACAGATCCCCCAGGTGAAAGATGTCTAAGGTCAGGATGTTCTTTTCACCAGCAAAGACATTCCCCACAGCCTGAAATCTCCCATTGCTACATGACTAGCTAGGTGCTCCCAGTTCCCCTCCAATTTCCCTGCAAATACCCAGAATGACAAGAAGCCAGATCCCTCTCCTAGTGAACTCCCTGTGGTGTGACTGGCTGGCCCTGGATCTGACCCTGGGACGATGAGAACTTGGGAGAGAGGTGCCTCCTTCTGATGACCCTCTGCCTCTGAGTGTCCCCATTAAATCCATCTTCTGCCTGTCCTGTGTATTGCTGATGGGGTTTTTCATTTTCTGGACTTGCTTTAACAGTCTGGATTTCTTTTTTCTCCTTGGAATTCACTGGGCTTTGAATTTGTGCGTTGATGGCTTTCATCAGTTTTAAAGCCTCTCACTCACTGTCCTTGAAATGCTGCTTCTGATCTTCTCCTTCTGTCTCTCCCTGGCACTCCAGATAAATGTACATGAGATCCTTTCACCATGTCCTTTCCTCTACATTTTCCATTCTTTTGCCTCTCAATGCTTTCTTCTGGATAGTGTCATCTGACCTACTTCCTGGTTCTCTCTTTGGCTGTTTCTATTCTGCTGTTAAACCTTTGCACTACCATTAAGTTCTGGAATTCTGCCGTGTTCAGGACCCAGACAGGGTCTCATTCTGTCGCCAGGCTGGAGTACAGTGGTGCGATCTTGGCTCACTGCAACCTCCGACTCCCTGGTTCAAGCGATTCTCCTGCCTCAGCCTCCCAAGTAGCTGAACTACAGGCACGCACCACCACGCCCAGCTAATTTTTTGTATTTTCAGTAGAGACAGGGTTTCACTGTGTTGGCCAGGATGGTCTTGATCTCCTAACCTCGTCATCCACCAGCCTCAGCCTCCCAAAGTGCTGGTATTACAGGTTTAAGCCACTGCACCTGGCCTCAGGACAGTAATTTATACTCACTCCAGAGTATGCTGTGGTCACATTTTATAGTTTCTGGTTTCCTGCCAACACTTTCAAGTTTTGCAGATTTTCTGCTTGAACATGGGAAGCACAGTTGTTTAAGTGTCTGTATCTCATATCTCCATTATCTAGACAGTAGATAGATTCCAGGCCTCTGTGGGTCTGTTTCTCAGGACTGAAGTTTCTGCTAATTCCCATCCATCGGGCCTCATCTCAGGTTCCTGGTAATTTGTGTTCGTGCACTGGATGTTGTGTTTGAAATGTGTTAGAGAGTCATTTGAAGCTTTAAGGTATTATCTTCTTCCAGAGAGGATTTTTGTTTGCAGTTCTGGGCTCCTGGGGACACTACATATTCTAGGCCTTCATAATCCAAGTTCCAGTTTTGAGACCTTGATGTGGTTGATAGGAAGGAATTGGTATGGTCCCAGACGACCATCCATATTTTAGAGCTGGTTTCTTCCAAGTCATTCTTACTCTTGGGTAGACTGGACCCCGAAGTGGAAAGTGACTTGCCTGGGACCCCAAACTTGGCAGTGCTAGATTTCATTTTTGGTGCCCTATGCTCAAGAGGCTTAGCTGAGCCTTCCAGGTATTTTGTCCAGATCAGCAAATACCACAAAGCAGAAGGAGCCCTGGTGCATGGCTTCTCTCCCTGCGCTCCCACCCTCTCTGCTTTCAGCCCTGAAAGCTGCTTACTCTGTTGGTTTGTGTGGCTTTATTCATTGCGTTCACCAGGATGACAGATCCAGATTCTATAATCCCTCATCAATGTACATGAAAGTTCCTCCTAAAAGTAAAGATGGTCCCCAACTTAGGATGGTTTGACTAAAATTTTTTCACTTGATGATGGTGCAAAAGCAATACACATTCAATGGAAACCATCCTCCAGATTTCAACTTTGATATGTTCCCAGGCTAGTGATGTGTGTACAATACTGTCCTGTGAAGCTGGGAAGCTCCAGGCAGCGACGCAATCACAAGGGCAGAGAGCAGACACTCTGCAGTGGGCTGTGCTGCTGTATGATTTTGCCAAGTGTGGGCTGACGTCAGTGTCTGAGCATAGCTAAGGCAGGCTAGGCTCAGCTGTCATGTTTGGTAGGTTAGGCTTTTTTGTTTGTTTGTTTGTTTTTGAGATGGAGTTTCCTGTTGTTACGCAGGCTGGAGTGCAATGGTGTGATCTTGGCTCACCGCAACCTCCGCCACCTGGGTTCAAGCAATTCTCCTGCCTCAGCCTCCCGAGTAGCTGGGATTACAGGCGCATGCCACCATGCCCAGCTAATTTTTTTGTATTTTTAGTAGAGATGGGGTTTCACCATGTTGGCCAGGATGGTCTCGATCTCTTGACCTTGTGATCCACCGGCCTCAGACTCCCAAAGTGCTGGGATTGTAGGCGTGAGCTACTGTGCCCCGCCGGTTAGGTGTATTAAATGCATTTTTGACTTATGTTTTCAATTTACTATGGATTTATCCAGAGGTAACCCCATAGTGAGCCAAGAAGCATCAGTATTAAGAATAAAGTTGAAAGTGGTTATCCTCTTATTCCTAATTTTAACATTATTTCCTCCACTGTGTGCCCTTGTCAGGTAAAATGATGCCTTCTGGGCTAATAGGTATATTTTTATCATGCTAAAGAAGTAGTAACTAATTTATTTTATTGACAGCATAAAAAATGGGTGTCGAATTTGGTCAAATGCTTTTATAGCATCTATGAAAATGATCTATTTTTTCTTTGGGTCTATTCACATAATCTATTACATTACGTTACTGAATTTCCTTATATTGAACCATCTATGCATTATTGAAATAAATTCCACTGTTATGAGGCGATTTTTGGATGTGCTGTTGGGTTCTGTTTGGTGATTATTAAGGGTTTTGTATTAATATTCATAAAAGAGATTAGTATGGGGTTTTGTATAAGGTCTTTATAAGATTTGGTATCAATTTATACTTGTTTTCTAAAAAGAATTGAGAAGTTTTGTTTTTCTAGAATCTGGAACATTTCAAGCCCAGTCAAACTTTTATTTGCTCTTTAAGGTGCGCTAACATTCCTATGTCAAATCATTTGAGCCTGGTGTTTTTTGAAGGGTAGCATTTTGACAGCTTTATTTCTTCTCTTGAAAATAGCCTGCTTAGCCTTCTATTTTACTTGTGGTTAGTTTTGATACATTATGTTTTCCTAGAAATGCATTTCATCCAAGTTTTATATTTGTTTTCATAAATTTCTGCAAAGTATTCATTATCTTTCTCTCTTTACATGATATTTCTCCCTGTGAAATTAATATTTGTGTATTTTTATTTTCTTAATTAGGTTAGATTTTTATTTATTTGGTTAGTTGATTCTTTTAAGAACAAATGTCACCGGGCGCGGTGGCTCACACCTGTAATCCCAGCTCTTTGTGAGGCCGAGGTGGATGGATCACCTGAGGTCGGGAGTTCGAGACCAGCCTGACCAACATAGAGAAACCCTGTCTCTACTAAAAATACCAAGTTAGCTTGGCGAGGTGGCACATGCCTGTAGTCCCAGCTACTTGGGAGGCCGAGGCAGGATAATCACTTGAACCCGGGAGATGGAGGTTGTGGTCAGCCGAGATTGCACCACTGCACTCCAGCCTGGGCAACAAGAGTGAAACTCTGTCTCAAAAAAAAAAAAGAAAAAAAAGAAACATAATACATAAGCGAGAGCCCTCCCCACTAAGCACCTGCCTTTCTTTGTAGCACTTACTTCAACTTACCCTTACAGGGATTGTGTAACTAGACTATGAATGTCACGAAGGCTATGCCGTGTCTCTGATCCCCTACTAAAGTCTCCAACCCCAGAGAGGACCCGTCCCTTGGCCTGGGGAGGAGGGTCAGGAAGACTTCTTTAGTAAAAGGTCTGGTTGGACTGGGACATTCCTCCCAGTAGGAAAGCTCTGTTCTTTCCTGAGCAAGAACTCTAAAGCCCACTTGTTTCTTTACTAGAAGATCAAGGTTAGAAATGTTCTTTCCTACTTAAAACCATGGCTTGCAATGCTGCTTGGCCCTCAAGTCAAGCAGAAGCACAGCCCGCATGCCACACAACACAGGATCTCCACGGGGCTCATCTTCCAAGTGAGAAGTGAAAGGAACGTCGTGGGAAACCACAGGAGTCTGTTCTAATGATAAGGCAGGGGTCCAGAGAACCGCACTCACCCTCAGCAGTGCACAGCGAAGACGAACAACACGCCGAGAGAAGAGAAAGGGGCCAGGACCTTGGATGGGGGCTGAATTGAGAATCAGTGCACAGAAGTGAAGTTTGAGACTTCAGCGACTGAGTCAAAGGGAGGACTTTCTCACTGTAGAGGTGGCAAAGCACAGGTCCCAGAGGGGAGGGTTTGATCTGGGGGCGTGCATCATATGCTGTGCCTTGAATCAAAGTCCAGGCTCTGACCAGACCTCCAAGGCCAGGTGAGTACTCCAGGGGAAGGGAGGGCACAGGGGATGAGAACAGGGAAAATCATGAGGTTTTGGAGAAGGAACTTTGAATTAGCAATTTATAAAAATAGTAGATAGTAAAAATAGGCTGGGCGTAGTAGCTCATGACTAATCCCAGCATTTCAAGAGGCTGAGGTGGGAGGATTCCTTGAGCTCCGGAGTTTGAGATCAGCCTGGACAACATAGTAAGACCCTATTCCTACAAAAAAATTAAAACATTAGCCATGTGTGGTGGCATGCACTTGTGGTCCCAGCTACTTGGGAGGCTGAGGTGTGTGAAAGGAAAATATCCTGGGCCCCCAAATCACTAAGCTAAAGGGAAAAGTCAAGCTGGGAGCTGTTTGGGGCAAATCCACCTCCCATTCCATTCAAAGTCATCCCTCTGCTCACTGAGATAGATGCATATTCTTTTCTTTTTTTTTTTTTTTCTGAGATGGAGTTTCGCTCTTGTTGCCCAGGCTGGAATACAATGGCACCATCTCAGCCCACAATAACCTCCACCTCCTGGGTTCAAGCAATTCTCCTGTCTCAGCCTCCTGAGTAGCTCGGACTATAGGTGCCATCATGCCCAGCTAATCTTTTTTATTTTTAGTAGACACAGGCTGGTCACCATGTTGGCCAGGCTGGTCTCAAACTCCTGACCTCAGGTGATCCACTGGCCTCAGCCTCCCAAAGTGCTGGAATTATAGGCGTGAGCCACCATGCCTGGTTGATAGATGCATATTCTGATTGCCTCCTTTGGAAAGGCTTATCAGAGATTCAAAAGAATGCAACCATTTGTCTACCTGTGATCTGGAAGCCCCCTCCCTGCTTCAAGTCGTCCCCGCCTTTCTGGATGGAACCAATGTACTTCTTACATGTATTAACTGATGTCTCATGTCTCCCTAAAATGTACAAAGCCCAGCCGTACCCCAACCTCCTTGGGCACATGTCATCAGGATTTCCTGAGGCTGTGTCACTGAAGCGGCATAATACCCAAGGTTTATTGCCTCATGCCAAGGAAATCAAGAACACAAACACACATGGAGTGAGGTTAAAAGTGGAGGTTTAATAGGTGAAAGAGAAAAGAGAATAGCTCTCTCTCCCACAGACAGAAAGGGGTACTCCAGTGGGTGTTCCGGCCTGAAGCAGGGTGGACAGGGTTTTAGAGACAGTCTGGAGGAGGTGATGTCTAATTTACATAGGGCCCAAAGATTGGTTGGACCAGGTGTGATGTTTCCATAACATGCAAAGAAGCTGGCCCCCCTACCCTAATCTTTTATCACACAAATGGGGCTCTGCTTGGCCAACACGTGTTCCCTGCTCCTTACTGTGCACGTGGTTGACAAGGAAAGGGGAAGATGGAGCTGCCATGTTGGACATGCCTGGCCCCGGGTAGCCTTTTCCTGTTGCGCACAGCTGCTGGCATTCACCTGTGTGAGCCTCCAGCTTGCTTTCGATGTCTGCAGCTTGATTGTACAGGCTGCTCTTTGTTAGAAAATAAAATGATTTGGGGGCTGCTTTTCATTAGAAAGAAAACCTTACAAGGACTTTCTTACCCTCACTCTCTGCCTAAATGATTTCTTCTTAACTCTTACATCGTCACAGATGTGCATCCTCAACCTTGGCAAAATAAACTTTCTAAATTAACTGAGACCTGTCTCAGATTCCAGGGGTTCACAGGTGAGAGGATCACTTGAGCCCAGGAGTATAAGGAGCTATGACTACGCCACCACACTCCAGCCTGGGCAACAAAGCAAGACGCTGTTTCTAAAGATTGTTTAAAATTTTCAAAAGTCGTAGACTCACGATTCAATAAAAACATAAGAAAAGGGGTGAGGAAAGATGGAAAGATTGAAGAGATACCAACCAAGATGGGTACGGAAATGCAGAAATGAGGACTTCTTAAAATTGTTATGACCTCATGTCACTTTTCTGAAAAGTAACTTGGTAATGTCTTTCAAAGATTTAGCTTGCCAGCCATGTCATCTCACTTAGCATGTACGCACAGGGCATTACTCTAAGGAAGCATTAAATAAGCACTGAAAGACAGAGGAACACAGTGACTCAGGAGGCTCAGGCAGGAAGATCTCCTAAACCCAGGAGGCAGAGGTTGCCGTGAGCTGAAACCACGCCACTGAACTCCAGTCTGGGTGACAGAGTGAGTGAGACTCTGTCTCAAAAAAACGAAAACAAAAAAAGCACACGAGAACAAAGATGTTAAAGCAACATTAATATCAAGAAGATGAGGCTAGAGGCCGAGGCGGGTGGATCACCTGAGGTCAGGAGTCCAGGACCAACCTGGCCAACATGGTGAAACCACATCTCTACTAAAAATACAAAACTTAGCCAGGTTTGGTGGCATGCGCCTGTAGTCCCAGCTACTCAGGAGGCTGAGGCAGGAGAATCACTTAAACCTGGGAGGCGGAGGTCGTAGGGAACCAGGATCGGGCCAGTGCACTCCAACCTGGGTGACAGAGCGAGACTCCACCTCAGAAAAAAAAAGAACCTCAATGTCCAACAACAGAAAACTGCTAGAAACAATACTTTCAAATATTGGAATGCTGAAAAGCCATTAAATGTGACTTATTTATGAGGAAGTGGAGAAACTGGAATCTTTGTGCACTGTTGGTATGTTAAAAGAAAAACCTCAGACAAATTGAACTAAACAGAGTTTAGCTGAGCAAGAAAAAAAAAACAACTCACAAATCGTGCAGCTCCCAGAATCACAGCAGATTGAGGGAGACCGCAGGGATGCTGTGTGGTCAGAGCAAAGGTGTGGACAGAACAGGGAAAGTGGCTACACAGCAGAAGTGAGGTGTGGGAACAGCCAGAGGCATCTGCCTGATCCGAACGCAGTGTGAACAGTTCACTGCCTGTGAGTGGCTGAAGTCCGGCTGCAGGGACTGGCTGAGACACAGCAGTTGTTACAGAAGCCTCCTGCTAAGTTAGGTTTTCAGTCTGCCTACCTACCATGTTAGGTTACGATTCATCGGCAAGGACACAAGTGTGGCAGTACAGAAGCTCTCTCAGGCCAGATTTCAGTTTGATTTAACAAGTGGAAATGTAAAATGAGCTGGGAGTGGTTGCTCATGCCTGTCGTCGCAACACTTTGGGAGGCTGACGCAGGTGTATTGCTTAAGCCCAGGAGTTCGAGACCAGCCTGGGCAACACGGCGAAACCCCATCTCTATTGAAAATGCAAAAATTAGGCCAGTGTGATAGTGCATGCCTGTAGTCCCAGCTACTCAGGAGGCTGAGGCAGGAGAATTGCTTGACCCCGGGAAGCGGAGGTTGCAGTGAGCCGAGATCACACCACTGCACTCCAGCCTTCTCAGGGTCACCACCTTCGGGGTCTGCAGACCCTAACTCAACAATGGATGAATACATTCACTCAGACACAATATTCAGTGTATGAGCGGGCTGGGGTGTCCAGGCCACTCACAGACACTTGGGGAGAGTGCTGTCAAGAGATAGCAGCCACTGGCCCTGACACACTGGCCTTGCCAGCCTTTATTCAGCACACCTTAAATGGCAAAGGCTTTGAGTCAATACCTCTAGAGGGTGAAGATTAACGGCCAGATTCCCGGGCCTAAAGCAAACACCATTAGTAGGTAATCTCCCTGGTTGACCTCCCCCTGAGAGAACCCTCCAGAATGATCAAGGGTTAGTTTACAGGACCAAATGAGTAAACAAGTTAGTTTGTTTAACTCCCCACATTCCTTTGTTTCTACTCTAATTTATTTAACTAAGGGGACGAGGCTGCCTTCAGCCAAGAACTATAGAAAAAAAAACCCTTAGGCCTTCCAAAACGATTTGAATATATTCTTTATAAAATATATCCCACTAGCCTGCCTGAATCCCCACACAGCCTGGGTGACAGAGCAAGACCCCATCTCAAAAAAAAAAAGAAATGTAAAATGATGCAGCTAATATGTGAGAGGCATTGAAACCAGAGTGACTCCATCTTGAATAGGGGCTGGGTACAATAAGGCTGAGACCTACTGGGCTGGATTCATAGGAAGTTAGGCATTCTTAGTCACAGGATGAGATAGGAGGTTGGTACAAGATACAGGTCACAAAGACCTATGATAAAACAGTTTGCAGTAACGAGGCCGGCCAAAACCAAGATGGCAATAAAAGGGATCTCTGGTTGCTCTCATGGCTCATTATAAGCTAATTATAATATATTAACCTGCTAAGAGGCACGCCCAGCAGCACTATGACAGTTTACAGATGCCATGGCAACGTCTAGAAGTTATCCTATATGTGTTTTGTTTTTTTGTTTTGAGATAGAGTTTCACTCTTGTTGACCAGGCTGGAGTGCAATGACACGATCACAGCTCACTGCACCCTCCACCTCCCGGGTTCAAGTGATTCTCTTGTCTCAGCCTCCAGAGTAGCTGAGATTAAGGTGCCCACCACCATGCCCGGCTAATTTTCTATTTTTAGTAGAGACAGAGTTTCTCCATGTTGGTCAGGCTGGTCTCAAACTCCCGACCTCAGGTGATCCACCCACCTTGGACTCCAAAAGTGCTGGGATTACAGGCGTGAGCCACCGCGCCTGGGCTAGAAGTTACCCTCTATGTTCTCAAAAGGGAAGAAACGCTCAGTTCTTGGAATTGCCCACCCTTTTCCCAGAAAACTCATGAATAATCCATCCCTTGTCTAGCATAGAGTCAAGAAATAACCATAAAGATAGCCAACAAGCAGCCCTTGGGGTTGCTCTGCCCATGGAGTACCCATTCTTTATTGCTTTGGCTTTCTGGTTTTTTGTTGTTGTTTTTGTTTTTTTTGAGACAGAGTCTCGCTCTGTCACTAGGCTGGAATGCAATGGCACGATCTTGGCTCACTGCAACCTCCGCCTTCGGGGGTTCAAGTTATTCTTCTGACTCAGCCTCCTGAGTAGCTGGGATTACAGGCGTGTGCCACCAGGTCTGGCTAATTTTTGCATTTTTAGTAGAGATGGGTTTTTACCATGTTGGCCAGGCTGGTCTTAAACTCCTGACCTCATGATCTGCCTGCCTCAGCCTCCCAAAGTGCTGGGAGTACAGGCCTGAGCTACTGCGCCCAGCCAACAGGGTTTTCTTAAAGCACTGATCTGCTCTTTCACAAAAATTGTAAGGGGTTATAAGAGGTTTATAAGAATCTCACCTTGGCTGGGCGCGACGGCTCACGCCTGTAATCCCAGCACTTTGGGAGGTCAAGGCGGGTGGATCATGAGGTCAGGAGATCAAGACCATCCTGGTCATGGTGAAACCCTGTCTCTACTAAAATACAAAAAGAATGAGCCAGATGTGGTGGCATGCGCCTGTAGTCCCAGCTACTCAAGAGGCTCAGGCAGGGGAATCGCTTGAATCCGGGAGACAGAGGTTGCAGTGAGCCGAGATTGTGCTACTACACTCCAGCCTGGTGAAAGAGCAAGACTCCGTCTCAAAAAAATAAACAAAATCTCATCTTATGGTCAAATTGGTTAAGCATAATATCAAGTGCTTTAAACCTTTACATATTTGATAGGCTTCCCCAAATCAAATTTCAGCTTCAAAATGGTCTTTTCTGACCTCTAACTTCGGGATGCTACAGAGGTCCCCTAAAGCACCCGAAGAGAGGTAAGCAGGAAATCTACTGTGGTAAGTTACATGGGAAGCATTGTCAAAATAAAAAATAGTGTCGAATCTTCTTCAAGTTACATTTTAGTGAATGATATCAATATGTAGTCCAAATTGAGTGGGATTTCTAAAATTCTAATATGCCTGAATATATGCTATCAATCACAATTATGGTTATGATGTTAAGTGACTGTAAATCATAGAAATAACCACATTTCCTTGCCGATTGTGTTTTTAACTGTGACTATTAAAAGTCATTTCCATAGTTAATTGCTTAATGCTGGTGCAGTTTCTGAAAACCTCAAAAGTATGATGTCTTTTAGGAGACTCGTGAAAGGATGGAAAGGACCCTCAAAAGTACTCCTGGAATACAGGTTTCTAATAACTTCAGAATCATATCATTTGAACTGGGCAAGAATTCCCAGAACTTTCATGAAGAGATTGACTGGATAAAACTGCTAACCCACGTAGAACAAAAGTTGAATACCAAGAAAATACTTTGCCAGGTTTTCATGTTAAATCAGATGATACTGAAATAGTTTAGATATGCAATTTGAATGAAATCCGTGGTCTAAGTCGACTGTGATCATCCATCAGCTATCTGTGCAACGCACTGAATTTGGAGAAACAGCAGGTCCTGGAGAGGACGTAAGTCTAATGTTAGTTAAGCATGAACTCGTGAGACCCAGGAGGCCACCTTGTTTTTCCTGAGTCCTTAAAGCCTTTGTTATTAAAAGTTCTGCATTCCATGACTCATCATAGAAAAGATAAAATAATCCGAACTAAATACATTAGTGTGTGGGAGGCAGAGGTTGCAATGAGCTGAGATTGCACCACGGCACTCCAGCCTGGGTGACACAGTGAGACTCCATCTCAAAAACAAAATGTGCATATATGTGTGTGGGTTGGAGGGGGTTGCTAAAATAGTTTATAACATTAGGCTATTTAAACATAAAGGCATTTCATTTAATTGGCATTTTCTTTTCTTTCTTTTTTTTTTTTTTTGAGATAGAGTCTTGCTCTGTCGCCCAGGCTGGAGTGCAGTGGCGTGATCTCGGCTCACTGCAACCTCTGCCTTCCAGGTTCAAGCACTTCTTTGCTTCAGCCTCCTGAATAGCTGGGATTACAGGTGCCTGCCACCACACTCGGCTAATTTTTGTGTTTTTAGTAAAGACGGGGTTTCACCATGTTGGTCAGGGTGGTCTTGAACTCCGGACCTTGTGATCCACCCACCTTGGCCTCCCAAAGTGCTGGGATTACAGGCATGAGCCACCATGCCCAGCCTCTATCATCATTTTCAATGCATGTTTTCTGGCTGTATAAAAGCTCTCCCATGTAGGAGTACTGATACTATAACAGTAGATTATTATGCCACAGTATTTTTTTTTATGGTTCACTGAGGACAGTCAACCCCTTCATAATCTAGAACGTGAAGACTGGATCTTCTGAGAACATCAAAGAAAGATGGTCCTTGCCATCCAACTGCAACAAAACTACAGGATCTTGAAACTCGGGTTCATAATCTCACAATTGAGAAGGGTCCATCCACACTCTTGGAACTGTTTACCCATCAGAACCTTTAAGGTAAAATTAACCAAGGAAGATGGCATCCTTGATGTGAACAGCTTCTGCTAAGATCATGGATCAAGACTTCTACTGTCATGGGACTCTTTTTTTTTTTTTTTGAGATGGAGTCTTGCTCTGTTGCCCAGGCTGGAATGTAGTGGTGCAATCTCAGCTCACTGCAACCTCTGCCTCCTGGGTTCAAATGATTCTCATGCCTCAGCCTCCTGAATAGCTTTTATTACAGATGCCCGTCACCATACCAGGCTAATTTTTGTATTTTTAGTAGAGACGGGGTTTCACCATATTGGTCAGGCTGGTCTTGAGCTCCTGACCTCATGATCCACCTGCCTTGGCCTCTCAAAGTGCTGGGATTGCAGGCGAGAGCCACCACGCCTGGCCATAAGACTCTTTTTGAATATTTGTTCCTTGCTTATGCCTCTGTGAACAACAGAAATGAAAAGACGATCCATTGTGTGCATTTATGGGGTATACTTCCATTTGTGAAGGATTTTGCAGCCAGCCTTATACATGAATAACTTTATACTTTGATAGATAAAAAATGAAGTCCCAGTGTAGGTGAGAAACTTTAGTGGCACATAAGTTGCCTGTAATCAGTCAGAAACAGAAGATTAGCTCACTCCTCTTAACCCACATCCTGGGTTAAAGAGGGCATTGCCAGGAGGCCTTCACTCTTCTAGAAGGGCACCATTTTTCCATGGTTTGGAGTAAAAGAGGCAATAACCAGAAATGCATCCCTGTCGAGAGGCTCTATAACAGATTCTACTGTAAAGTCTACAGTTACACATCAGACTTTCCATTCTCTTGTGAAAGTTCTGCTAAATCATAGAATCAACTCAACAGAAAAGTACCTGTGCAGCTGCTGGCACTTGCGGCCTAGGGAGAAACATATCAGGTATTACACAGATTCAGCTGCGGGAGATTCATGAAAAGACCACTTAGTTAAGCGAGCAGACTCTTTATCTGGCTCATTCTTTGATCTATTTGATTTCAGGTGGTTTGGTTTACGGGGACCCTAAGTAAGGAACATACTCCAAACTCTTGGTATTACCTTCCCTGTCATCATAACAACAGTCTCCCGGCTGTGCTGCATTCTCTCAAAGGTTTTTTGTTTGTTTTGTTTGTTTGTTAGTTTTTTGGGACAGAGTCTCACTCTGTCACCCAGGCTGGAGTATAGTGGTGCAATGTCTGCTCACCACAACCTCCGCCTCCTGGGTTCAAGTGATTCTCCTGCCTCAGCCTCCCAAGCAGCTGGGATTGCAGGTGTGCACCATCATGCCTGGCTACTTTTTGGGTTTTTAGTAGAGACGGGTTTCACCATGTTGGCCAGGCTGGTCTCAAGCTCCTGACGTCATGATCCACCCACCTTGGCTCCCAAAGTGCTGGGTTTACAGGCATGAGCGACTGCACCTGGTCCTCTCAAAGGTTTTAAATGTTTGCGTGCAGCCATCTCTAGAACGTCAAATGGTCTCTTTTTAACTGGAATGACACAAGTTGAAAGAAGGTGAGACCATGAGGACACCATAACTTATGAATGACATGCTGAGACCAAAAACTCAAAATGATGGTAACTGAGAGTGGTTCGAATGCCCTAAGTTTTGGTCACACTCTCACCTAAATGAGAACCTGGACAAAAAGGGGGGTGTATTCAGATAGAATTATGGGAGGCCATTGTTTTGGACTGAGCTCATGCACTAGTCCCAACAGCCTAAGCTAAACCAAAATGGAGTCGCTCATGCTAAATGTGACATGAGCGAACTAGGACTTTAAGGAAACACATAGATCCTACACCAGAACAAACTAGGCTTTGTTTTTCTCCTGTAAACATGACGTTCAGGATAGGGAGGGGCCCTCCACTCAGTCCTTCTTCCTACCTTTGCAAAACTCACTGTTCTACTGTTTCCCAGTGGGTTTCAAGACTAAATAAGTACATTTACGACGGTGATAGTTGTAAGGGTAGACCAGAGAAAGGAGAATAGACCCAAAGCAGGCAAGAGTTTTATTAACCTGCTGGGCTGCTCCGTAACAGTCAGAGGAGCCAGCCCTGAGCTGACAAGATGAGGGGTTCATATAGGGTGAGAGGGGCATCGTCTATCCACTGGTAACGGGCACACAGATAGTCTGCTAACTTGTAACAGACCTTAATACATCATCCTGTGACTTTCATGGTGGCAGTCTTTTTAAAAAAAAGAGAAACCAGGAGTTTTTTACAGATATGTGTCAAACAGGAATTCACAAGTATGGATAACCAACATATGTTTTCTGTGTCCTCCCTCCAGCTGCCCGAAGGGCTGTAACCAGGCTTTGCTTAATTGTAGCTTGTGGGGCAGCCTTGCTGTGGCGTCTAGGTAGGGGTTCAGGAATGCAGCCGTGGAGCCATCAGGGCGGGGGAAGATGTTAGCCTATGCAGCTTGTCCTTAACAACAGTGACATCAATGACCAAAAGAGGGGAACTGTTAAAGCAAACTAAATATGGCCTGAGAAGGACTCTGTACTTCCATATTTGAGTCCCTGTGGACAAACTGCAACCTAACTTAGTGGGTAGACAAGATTGAAGCCCTAACTGAGGAGTGTGCACCTGCAACAGCGGCGGAGTCTCGGCCAACCCCAGCAGCCGTACGTCACTCATACACTGCCAAGTGTTCAAACTGTGTCCAAAGAAGGCAAATGCCGAGCTGCAACCAACCTGTTTCTGTACCTCGCCTCCGATTTCTGTACGTCACTCCCCTTTTTTTGTCTATAAATTTGTTCTGACCACGAGGCATCCCTGGAGTCTCTCTGAATGTGCTGTGATTCGGGGTCTGCCCAATTCGTGAATCGTTCATTGCTCAATTGAACTCCTTTAAATTTAATTTGGCTGAAGTTTTTCTTTTCACAGAGGTTTAAAATAATGTATTCTTGAAAATGTTCAGACACTGTTTTAAGCATATACTGTTCTTTATTTGATAAAAATAATTTTTATAATGTTGTAACAGGATTTGCTGTTGTAGGGTTTATGGATGGCCCTAAGGAGGGCTTTTTCTGTGCCCAGCTTGGGCTCCGGGCTCAGGTTCTTGGCTTTACTTGCTCGAAGAATCAAGCAGAGAGCCTCACCCCCATGGTGAGTGTTCCAGCTCCAAACAAGCATTTGCGGCCCGAGAGAGTGAGCAGCAATGCAGTTTACTGGGCAAGCGAAAGTCAACGCTTCCCCGGCACGGATGGGCGGAAGGGGGCCGAGAGGGCTGCCTGGGCTCATATCCCCAAGTAGTGCTGAGCTGCTGAGTGTTTCCCCCTAGTCCTGTGCGTGGAGAGGGCTTGTCATTTTCTGTTTCGCTGGTTGTTTCCTAGCTCTGTTGATCTTGCAAGCAGTATCGCAATGTGGCTGAACAGCTACCTGATACTTTGAACACAGCCTCCTGATATGGAGGAAGTACCTATGTCGAACTTTTCCCATGCTAGGGTTTCCAAAAAGTTCCCCACTGACCCAAAAGTTTTATTCCCTCAACATGATGTTTACTTTTACCTTTCGATACATGATAAAACCCTAAAACCCCTGCCAACTGAACAGACCCCTTCGTGGTCTAGGGGACCCCAGAGAAACCCTAAAACCTGAGTTCCTGGCCGTGATGGGACAGGTCAGACTCGCCTCAGGACACCCCTTCCTCAGTAATGTTTCACTGGAACGCTTTCCTAAAGAACACACAGAAGCCAGCTCTGGAAAACAAGAAACAGACAACTCATTCTTCTGTCCCTTTAGCCAATCGTCTGAGGCCACGGCCGGACAATGCTTCCCTTCCTGATAAGAGACCACAGACCTGGGGTGGCTCTGGCCGTCTACAAAGGAGGTGCAGTGAGGTTTTCTGTGTCCTCTATCTCACCTTTTGACATCAGAGGGAGGAAAACTCCACCCTCAGACCACACTAACCCCAACATTTTTTGAACATGTGATCCATGAAGAGGCATGAAGCTCAGCTGCACACCTGCCTGTTGCTCCTTTCACAGATGTTCAGAACTCCTCCCACAGTTCATTGCATATGTGTATTTAGCCACCCTGAGGATATAGGGGAAAGCACAGTGTCCTTTTCCTCTTCTCTCAAGAATCAACACAGAGTACTTCTCCCCACCAACAAGCAAGCAATCAGTTCTACAGCAGACACCAGCTGGGTGTCCTCTCATTTGACTCTGACAGCGGCACCTGGAGACAGCATCTGAACACACAGATGGGGGACTCGGCCCCGAAGCCTGAGCCGCACTTCCAGTGCCAGCTGCCAGCCCCTGGTTACTCTGCCTGTGATTCTGACTGACCTGCTAAACTGGGGCTCCCACAGCCCCTCCTTCGGTTGAATTAATTTGCTAGATCAGCTTACAGAACTCAGAGAAACACATTCACTGGTTTATTACAAGGCATATTTTAAAGGATACAGATGAACAGCCAGATGAGGAGATGCGTGGGGAGCATTCTGGAAGGGTCCCAAACACAAGAGCTTCTATCCCCATAGAGTGAAGGTACACTACCCTCCAGGAACCTCCATGTTACCAGAAGCTCTCTGAACCCTGTCCCCTGGGTTTTTATGGAGGCTTCATCACATAGGCATGGTTTAATCATTAGCCATTGGGGATCAGCTTTACCACCAGCCCCTCTGGCTTCCCAGAGGTCAAGGGTAGGGCTGGATACCAACCTTCTAACCCTGCCTTCTTCTTTCTGGTGATCAGCCCCCTTCCTATCCTGAAGCTGTCTAACAGCCCCCAGCCACCTCATTAACATACAAAAAAGACATTCATCACTTTGAAGATTCTAAGGATTTGGGGAAATATATGTCAGGAGACTGAACGGAAAATCAAATACAATTTCACAATATCATGATGACTGAAATAAGTAATAAAGAATTAAGCAGGACAGGCATAGTGGCTCATACCTGTAATCATCTGGGAGGCTGAGGTGGGCAGATCACTTAAGGCCAGGAGTTTGAGACCAGCCTGGACAACATGGTGAAACCCCATCTCTCCTAAAAAAACAATTAGCCGGGTGTGGTGGCTCTTGTAATCCCAGCTACTGAGGAAGCTGAGGCATGAGAATCAATGAATGCAGGAGGCAGAGGTTGCAGTGAGCCAAGATCCTGCCACTGAATTCCAGCTTGGGCAACAGAGCAAGACTCTCAAAAAAAAAAAAATTAAGCAGCCAAATGACATGGAAAGAAATAAACTACTATATATTGATAGGGATTGCCTTTGGACAGCAGCTGATGTTAAAGATGAAGTTTTGTTTCTTCTTCTTATTATTTTTTGAGACAAGAGTTTCACTCTTGTTGCCCAGGCCAGAGTGCAATGGTACCGTCTCAGCTCACCGCAGCCTCCATCTCTTGGGTTCCGGTGATTCTTCTGCTCCGCCTCCCAGGTAGCTGGGACTACAGGTACCCGCCACCACGCCTGACTGATTTTTGTACTTTTAGTAGAGAT
Source organism: Cheracebus regulus (assembly GCA_963574635.1). NCBI lineage: Eukaryota > Metazoa > Chordata > Mammalia > Primates > Pitheciidae > Cheracebus > Cheracebus regulus. The sequence continues at coordinate 44,021 of CAUYQU010057007.1, forward strand.
GGGGTTTCACTATGCTGGCCAGGCTGATCTCGAACTCCTGACCTCATGACCTGCCCACCTCTGCCTCCCAAAGTGCTGGGATTACAGGCCTTCTTTTTTTTTAAATATATTTTTATATGGAAATATGTGCATCACCCTTGTGCAGGGGCTATACTAACCTTCTCTGTATCATTCCAATTTTAGTATATATGCTGCCAAAGCGAGCACTATTCTTCTTAATTTCAAATTTTTCTTCAATACATATATGCTTGCTTATAAACAGAAAGAGAAAAAAGCTACGTTCAACACGTTAATTGAACAAGTTACCAAACAGTCTGTGTACAATCCTGGCCTGGGTTTGTTATTTCTAAATCTCAGTCAAAGATTTCACTTGGGCAAGGAGAAATTTAACTCAGACTAGCTTAAGCAAACAAAGAAACAAAAAAGGACTTTATTAGCTCCATTGCTCCGAGCCCAGGATATGAGCCCAGGCTATGAACGACACCCTTGGGCCCTAGCCCCTACGGCCCCAGCCAGGCTCACCTGTCCGGTTTCCTCCTCAGTCACGTGGTGTGTGCAGGCACGATGGAGGTGGTGCTATTGGAAAGGGGTCCCAGTCCAGACCCCAAAAGAGGGTACTTGGATGTTGCTCAAGAAAGAATTCAAGGCAAATCCATAAAGGGAGGGCAAGCGTATTAGGAAAGTACAGGAATAAAGAACGGCCACTGCACAGGCAGAGCAGCCCCAGGGCTGCTGGCTGCCCATTTGTATGGTTATTTCTTGATTAAATGCTAAACAGGGGTGGATTATTCATGAGATGTAGGGAAAGGGGTGGGCGATTCCCAGAACTGAGGGTTCCTCCCCTTTTTAGAACATATAGGGTAACTTTCGTTGCCATGGCATCTGTAAACTGTCCTGGCGCTGGTGGGCGTGTCTTTTAGCATGTTAATGTATTACAATTAGCACATAATGAGCTGTGAGGAGGACCAGGAGTCACTCCCATCACCATCTGGGTTTTGATGGGTTTCCTGGCTTCTTTATTTCCTTTTTTTGTTTGTTTTTGAGACGGTGTCTTGCTCTGTTGCCCAGGTCTCAGCTCACTGAAGCCTCCACCTCCTGGGCTCAAGTGATTTTCCTACCGCAGCCTCCTGAGAAGCTGGGACCACAGGCATGCTTCACCACACCAGGCTAATTTTTGCATTGTTAGTTGAGATGGGGTTCACTATTTTGGCCAGGCTGGTTTCGAACTCCTGGCATCAGGTGATCCACCTGCCTTGGCCTCCCAAAGTGCTGGGATTAGAGGCGTGAGCCACTGCTTCCTTCTTTAAAGCAGCCTGTTTGATCAGCAAGGTCTCTGGCACCTGTATCTTGTGCTGACCTCCTGTTTCCTCCTGCTGTGACTAAGCATGCCTAACCTCCCGGGAACGCAGCCCAGTAGATCTCAGCCTCATGTTACCCAGCTCCTGTTCAAGATGGAGTTGCTCTGGTTCAAATGCCTCTGACAGGCAGGTGTCCCTAAACCTCGACACCCTCGCGACACCCCCGCGAGCCAGGCCTTACAGTGGCCCTGTGGCTGGCAAGGAAGTCAGGTCCCCCGCCCCCAGCAGAGTCACCTACACTGGCATTCTGCCATGGGCTTTGTCTACACTGATGGAAGAACTCCTGGAGGGACTCAGAGTGGAAATCGGGGCGGGGGTGGAATAATGGTGATTTTTCTTTTCTTCATGTTTTCCCGTATTTTTTACAGTGAGCTTACTTCCCGAATGGTGACCATGTACTCGACGCTCTGCTGCTTGCTTTACAGACTCTGAACCTGCTCCCAGCGTCCCCGTGGGCCATGAATGCCTGCCATCTTCATTCTGCAGCTGAGGACACTGTGGCACGGAGGAGAGGGCGCAGAGTCACCGGTGGCTGGCTGTCAAAGAGCCTTACTCTTTAACGAGTTTTGCCTCAACCAGAAGAAAGGCAAAGCTATTCCCATTCCCCCAAAGAATAAAGGCCCCAAGTGCCCAAGATAACGTCCCCGCCCCTTTCCTCTGGTGGAAAGAAGGCTCCCAACCTCATGGTGACATCCTTGCTGGTGTCTGCCTCCCGGTGCGGGCCTCAGTGCCCCTGCTGGAGCCGGCAGTGGGCATGTGTAGAAGCTGATTTTCCTGACACCCCCATGCAAGTGGAATGTCTGCCTGGAAACGTGGCCGCCCCTGCTGCTCCTGTGAAAACAGCCCAGGGCGCTCTGTCCCTCAGGCACTGCGCTTCCCTCCCCTCCACACAGCTGTCCGATGTGTCACTGGTTGAAAGTCACCGAGGCCTATCCCCTGGCGTTTCACACAGTAGGCAGCACAAAGATCCCGCCTGCAGGCTCCAGGCAGCCATGACAGAGGTGGAGAAAGGACGGGGCGAAGGTGAAGACTCCCGGCTGGGGTCTCCGTCCAGCCCTCACCTTGTCAAATGCTGCCCTGCTCTGCGGAAGCCCCAGACGGAGGAGGGCCGGCCCATCACAGTTCAGAGAAGGCGCAAATTCCACACCTTCGCCAAGGATCTGGGCGCAGCTTCAAGGCCGTGACCATCACCAGCTCAGCGACGGCCCTCAGCAGAGACAGCCTTCCCTGTCCCTCCTGCTCACTCCCCGCCCAGCTCCAAGATCACCCCCTGGAAAACCTTTATCCCCTCCCCACGCACACGCATGGGTGCCCCCACTGGGCTTCAGTGCTGGCCCACACACTCCCGCTATGCTCTGGCATGGGGGTTCGCCAAGCACACAAGCCACATTTCCCCCAGGTCAGCACTCCAGCTGCGGGGGAGAGTCACCACGCACTGCTGGGAGTTCTCAGCTTTGTGTATTTTCAGCACCGTTAACCTCCCAGGAGGGTGGGATCCTCCTCCCTGACACAGCACCGGCCTCTCGCCGGCCCCTCCTCCCTGACAGGGCACCAGCTTCTCTCGGGGCCTGACGTGGACTGCCATGCTGGAGGCCATCACCGCATCCCAGGCGCATGCTGGAGCCCTGGCTGCCAGCCTTGACTGCAGCTCATGGGAGCCGCCCCTTTCAAGGGCAGATAGATATGCCTGGAGAAAAGAGAAACTGGCCACAAACACACAAACCTCAGGCAAGTAGGAATCTTGGTGAGGGACAGAGGCAACGGGACAGCCATCAGGAGATGCCAAAATGCCAGTGGGCTCGGACTGTCTGGCACCCAGGCCCTGAGGAAAGGGAGGCCTGGCTGCCCCCTCTCTTCCTGCATCACTGGCCGGGTGTTGAGACCAGGTCTGGGGAGGCACGGGGCACCGGAGGGCCAGTGGACTCGCCATCCATTCCCAAGCCCCCTCTGGCCTCTCCCTAGCACAGGGAAAGCTGACGCCCCAGCACGCAAGGGGCCCACACCTGGGCATGTCTGGGGCCTCAGGGGTACTCCTGGGGCTTTTTCTTCAATCCAGCTTTAGTGCAAAGACAACTCAGGTATTAGCATAGAAAGATCTGTACACTCCCAAGGCACGTTTTATTTAGATGTGTTTATTACAATTCCAGCTGGGACGAGATGCTAACACGTGCTCCTTCCTGGTGCCAGGGTCTGCTCTGTGGTCTGCACAGGGATGGTCAGATCGCTTGGGTTCCACTTCCTGCTCACTGGAGACCGTGGTCAGGCAGCCCTACAACACACAGTAGCGGCCTCAGGCACACGGTGGACGCAATGGCTTCACTTGCCTGAAGTGCAGACAACCATTTAAAAATTTGGCTGGGGGTGCTAGTTTTTTTGTTTTGTTTTTGAGACAGTGTCTCACTCTGTTGCCCAGGCTGGAGTGCAGTGGCGTGACCTCGGCAAACTGCAACCTGCGCCTCCCGGGTTCAAGCGAGTCTCCTGCCTTAGCCTCCCGAGTAGCTAGGACCACAGGCATACGCCACCATGCTCGGCTAATTGTATTATTTGGTAGAGATGGGGTTTGGCCAGGCTGGTCTTGAATTCCTGATCTCAAGTGATCCTTCCAGCTCAGCCTCCCAAAGTGCTGAAATTACAGGCGTGAGCCACCGCACCCAGCCAGGGGGGTGCTAATTTTAAGGCAGGCAAAGACCTGAAAAATTTTCTCCTTATTTACTTCATGATGTGGCAGATGCTTAGCTCACATGCGTGGAAAATGCCGCAAGGAAGTTCTGCATTTGCCAGGGCCGAGGTGTGAACGTCATAGGCTCTCTGGCTGCCCCACTAAGAAGCAGCATAGGGAGAATCAGCTTCACTCTGTGCCATCAGATTCTCTCAACAGCAGCTTTTCCCCACAACATGAGAACCTGGTTCCATCTCCAAGTGTGGACACTGGGGCAGGTGCCCAGGGCGGAGCATTTCCTTGCGGGGCTGGCTACGCACCGAGGGTCAGGGAGTTCACACCTAACCCTTAGTTCTCAGGGCAAAGGGAGCCATGGGAAACGCCACTTGGAGATATCTGCCATCTAAGATTTATTTTTTCTTTCTTTTTTTTTTTTCTTTGAGATTGAGTCTCGCTCTATCGCCCAGGCTGGAGTGTAGTGGTGTGATCACAGCTCACTGCAATCTCTGCCTCCCAGGTTCAAGTGATTCCCCTGTCTCAGCCTCCCACGTAGCTGAGACTACAGGCACACACCACCATGCCCGGCTAATTTTTTATATTTAGTAGAGACAGTGTTTCACCATGTTGGCCGGGATGGTCTTGATTTCCTGACCTCATGATCCACCTGCCTTGGCCTCCCAAAGTGCTGAGATTATAGGTGCGAGCCACCACGCCCGGGCTTTTTTTTTTTTTTGAGGGGTTTCACTCATACTCTCTACTGCTCAGACTGGAGTGCAGCAATCTCGGCTCACTGCAACCTCCGCCTCCCAAATTCAAGTGATTCTCCCGCCTCAGAATCCCAAGTAGCTGAGATTACAGGCGCACGCTACCACACCCAGGTAATTTTTGTATTTGTAGGAGAGACAGGGTCTCACCATGTTGGCCAGGCTGGTGTCAAACTCCCGACCTCAGGTGATCACCTGCCTCAGCCTCCCAAAGTGCTGGGATGACAGGCGTGAGCCACCACGCCCAGCCTATTTTTCATACTGAAAGAAAGCTGGATTAGAATGGCAGTGGCCAAGCTCTGAATAAACCCCCTGAAAACATACAGGGTGCAAGTTAGGATGGCCCACGAATCCGAGGAGAGACACTTTGCATGGAAAAAAGGCTTGTCTACACTTAATGTTACTTCAGAAAGTCTCTCCAAAGGATTCCATTTCTTCTTCTTCTTCTTCTTTTTTTTTTTTTTTTGAGACAAAGTCTTCCTCTGTTGCCCAGGCTGGAAGTGGCATGATCTCAGCTCACTGCAGCCTCCACCTCCCAGGTTCAAACAATTCTCCTGCCTTCTGAGTAGTTGGGACCACAGGTGTGCACCACCACACCCAGATGATTTTGTATTTTCAGTCGAGACGGGGCTTCACCATGTTGACAAGGCTGGTCCCAAACTCCTGACCTCAGGTGATCCACCCGCCTCAACCTCCCGAAGTGCTGGGATGACAGGCATGGGCCACCACGCCCGGCCAGGATTCCATTTTCAAAGGGAATCTGCTTTCCCCGTGCAGTGGGCAAAGGAGGTAAGAGCCTGGGAGGCGGAGCAAAGAGAGACGCACGCATGGGCGCCATCCGAGGAAGGTTCCACATGATGCCCATTTCGGAGCCCAGGGTAAAGCGTTTTGTCATCAACACGGGAACTTGTTCGTGACTGTTGGAAGGCAGTCCTGTTTCAGATCAGAACAGTCTTCAAGCCAGCAACAGCCCACATTGCAAGTATGTTCTCATTGTCCCGGCTGGCCTCCACCTAGCACAGAGTGGCTCTCAAACTGTGTAAAACTACTTGTAGGAGCCATTGCAAACAGAAAAGTATGACGTTTTTACGTTGGTAGCAGATAATTTTTTCTTTTCACATACACATACATATCTTAGTTTTTTAAGTGTCTTTACCTCTCTTCTGAAGAGTCTACAGAAGAAGCCTCTCTTTGGTCTGTAAGCTGGGGTATGTATGTTCTCTTTTAGATCTAATGGCAAAGCTTCCTCACTTTCACTTTTGTTGATGTCTTTGAAACACCCAGATTCGATCATCTGCAAGCACAGAACAGGACAGGGAAGCCGCAGAGAGGCTTACAGGTCAGCTGGTGTCCCTGGACCAGCAGCTCCTGCCCAGCCCCATGCAGGGACCCTCAGAGCTTCTGCGGGGCCCCTCTCCTGGGTTCCTCCTACCTGCTTCCTGACCTCTTCTTGGAATAGTAACATGCTCTCCTCTCCCCTTGTCTCTGAGCGTACCCCCAAAGCAGGTGACGACCATGGAACCCTGGCTGGCAACCAGCCCTGCTTAGGGAGCGGGGCTTAGGGTGGCAGACAAGCCCCTATCAGACCCCAAATAGCTGCCTCCTGTGCACTTCTTGTCCTTGGGACCAGGGGCAGCTGCCATGCTTCTGGACAGCTGCTCATACAGTCCCGGGCTTGCCCCTGGCCCAGTCCCATGGTCAAAAGTCTCACACAACTTTTTTTTTCTTGAGACAAAGTCTCGCTCTGTTGCCCAAGCTGAAGTGCAGTGGCACAGTCTCAGCTCACTGCAACCTCTGGCTCCCGGGTTCAAGAGATTCTCTGCCTCAGCCTCCTGAGTAGCTGGGACTACAGGCACGCGCCACCACGCCTGGCTAATTAGTGTATTTTTAGTAGAGACGGGTTTCACTATGTTGGCCAGGCTGGTCTCAAACTCCTGACCTTGTGATCTGCCCACCTTGGCCTCCCAAAATGCTGGGATTATAGGCGTGAGCCACCGCACCCAGCTGTCTTATACAATTTGACTTCCCAAATTCACACACACACACACACACACACACACACACACACACACACTTTTCCTTGGTCACTGCTGAACTAGAGGGAGCCCGCTGTGCTAGAAGGGCAGTACCTCATTCTGCCAGGGGATGGAGACACACCCTGTGGCAAACTGAGCGTAGAACTCCGCGTCTGTGGTGTCCGGGTAGACCCCTTTCACCGTGGAGAACCGCTCGATCTCCAGGATGTCCTTGCAGTAAACGGCATGCGGCTGTGCAGCGAGAACAGAGGAAGCAGAGGACGCGTCAGCCTCGACTTACTACAGCAGTCCTCCGCCCCTCAGTTACAAAGAACGGAACGCCCACCAAACTGACGCGGACACGCCGCCACTCCTCCTCTCCCCAGCTCTTTGCCAGCCGCCCTCACTTGAGGCGTTTTCTAAATGGGAGAGTGTGTCTTCGGAAGAAGTGGTTCCCAAGCTTTTAGTGTCAGCAATCCTGTGGGTACTGTCTGCGCCAGGTCCCCTGCGTGCCCTGGCTCTCTCTCTCCACCCGCCCCCTTCTCTCTCTCTCTCTCTCACACACACACACACACACACACACCCTCGTCCTGAGCACCATGCCCTTCTCTTTTCCGCAGTGGAAAATGGATTGCAAACAAAGCCCAGGGATGCAGGACAGGACGGAGCTGCAGCGCAGAACCAGAGGTGTGGACAGCGACGGAGGCCACCAGGGGGTGGGATCCCTTAGTGACAATTCCCGCCCCCGCCTCCCACACTCTGTGTGCTCCTGGCAAAGCGTCTGCAGAAAGCCTGAGGAACAGTGGTGTCTCCCACTTCCCGTCCTCCTCTGGGTTCACTGAGTGGCCTCTAAGGCTGCAAGGGGCCTCTGCCCTCTGCTCAGCTCCCTGGCTCGGCAGGTCCTTTCTCTGGAATAGGAGCCCAGCCTGCAGCTCCCATCCTGGCACTGCTGTCTTCAGAGGCAAGGGCTCAGGCAGGCAGGAGGGTGCACCAAGGCCAGGCCCCGCCTGCCTTCAGTACAGTTGCTTGCACTTTCAGGGCAAAGGAACAAAAGCACGGAACTCGGCAGCTGAGGGACCCTCCTCTGCTCACGCCAGGGGTGCCCGCGGTTCTGGGGACACTTTCCGCCTAGGACTTGTGCACTATGGTGAGTGTTACAGTAAAGCAGTGATGTTCCGAAGGCCACGGTCAGCACTGCTCTTCATTCACCCCCTCAAGGTGGGGAAGTGGAAGTGAACTGGCAGGCCCCGCCTCTAGGGGACAGTCCACAGGAAGGCGTCCCAACAGCACGCTCACAAGGAGGCACAGTGACCACTTCAGGGTCCTCAGTATGGGGCCAGGCCACAGTCCCAGGACCTTATGAGAAGCAGGTGGGAACACACGTTCCAGATGAAGGAAGCAGGCCCTCACAGCTGTGGGAAACACAGGAACGAGAGGGAAAGCCAGCCCTGAGACCAGAAAGGGGACACCAGTGGTCAGGCACGGTGGCTCATGCCTGGAATCCCAGCATTTTGGGAAGTCAAGGCAGGAGGATCTCTTGGGGCCAGGAGTTCAAAAGTAGCCTGGGCAACATAGGGAGACCTCCGTCTCTAGAAAAAAATTAAGAATTGGCTGGGTGGCCTGGGGTCTCCACCAGCAGTGAGGATGACGGTGACACCAGGCCGGGAGCCAGGGCCCAGTGAGTGGCCACAGGACACTGGGGTGATGGGGGAGGGAAGAGCCAGGTAGGACAGGCACCACGAGCACAAGCCACAGGCTGACGTAGCTGGTGATTTTGGATCAGTCATAAAGCAAACAAACAAAAAGCTGTTGCAGCCGGGCGCAGTGGCTCACGCCTATCATCTCAGCACTCTGGGAGGCCGAGGCGGAGGACCACTTGAGGCCAGGAGTTCAAGACCAGCCTGAGCAACACAGTGAGACCCCCATCTCTATTTAAAAAAAAAAGAAAGAGAGGCCGGGCACAGTGACTCACGCCTGTAATCCCAGTACTTTGGGAGGCCAAGGCGGGCAGATTGTCTGAACTCAGGAGTTCGAGACCAGCCTGGGCAACACGATGAAACCCTGTCTCTACTAAAATACAAAACATCAGTCAGGCATGGTGGCGGGCACCTGTAGTCCCAGCTACTTGGGAGGCTGAGGCAGGAAAACTGCTTGAACCCAGAGGCAAAGGTTGCAGTGAGCCGAGATCACGCCACTGTACTCCAGCCTGGGCAACAGAGTGAGACTCTGTCTCAAAAAAAAAAAAAGAAAGAAAGAAAGAAAGAGAAAAACTGTGCTATATGGATCACTGTCCCTGGGGCCCGCTTGTCCTGGCAATGCACTTACATCAGGACAGAAAGGGGGCTCCAACATGTTTGCCTCCAGCCTCCTGAAGTTGATGTCCTTGAACACGGGGTGCTGCTTTACCCCAGCTGCTCCCTCGCCCCTGCAGCCCAGACGCTCGCTTGGATTCTTGGTGAGTAACTGCAAGAGGCAGAGATGGAATCCACTTAAGTCTCTGGGATAAAAATGAAAACTCCAAACTCCCCTCCATAATAATAACCAAAGGATTCGGGAGGGCAGAGAGCAGGCACATCTAAACAAGTAATTTCAAAGCATCAACCAGACTTCACTCATTAAACTGTGTTTTGCTTCGCAAAGGAGCAGGGCTAAGATTTTGCCTTTGAGCTACCAATAAATAAGGGGGTGGCTATGTGATTCCTTCAGTTAAAAAAATTAATCATAAGCATTTGGGGGTTTTTAAAAAGGAAACAGAAACTATTGCAAATTTCAGAAATACCACTAAGGACCTCAGATGAGGCAAACACTTAGCAAACCTAGTTCTAAAAATATATTCTTAATATTTTGGTATTCTAGTATATTCTTTAAATTACCAGAAAGTACCTCTTTAGAAAGTATTCCTTACATACATATTTACAATCATCACCAAGTCAAATAAGCCTTCCTCCACAATTATGACCAATCAGAAAAAGCAGGGCTGTGCCCAGAAGCAAACCATGGAAGATCTGGAGCCTGGGATGTAACCTAGAGCAGGGCTGGGGGCCCACAGCCCACCTGCCACAGGCACAGCCACCTGGTTTCATCAACAAGGCTTTGTCGGCACCGCCCTTTGGCACCATTGTGGCAGAGCTGAATAGCTGTAAGAGAGACCCGCAGAGTCTAAACACCATGTGTCGTCTGGCCTTACAGAAACGTATGCTGACCCCTGGCCAAACCAAAGTCCCAAAGACCAGAAAGCATTCCGGTCTGCGCTTCTGTCTCCCACCTGGCTCTCAGCTCCTTGCTGGGCTGTGCCCGCCCAGGGCTGTGTCTATGAAGCTCTTTGCATGGCTGACTCCTGCTCAATTCTTCAGGTTTCAGCTTCCTGGCCCCCATCCCTGCACTAGATTAGGCTCCCCAGCTTTTTTTGCTACAACCTAAGGGCATCCTCCACCTCTCCTTGATGACAAGTATCACAACTGCTGAGAATGAGTCATTTGGATGCACTGTTATTGCCAGGCTGTCCTGCTAGACTCAAAGCTTCCTGACGCTGGGGCTGGGTGACTCTTGCCCACTGTGGTACCCCAGCACCTAGCCAGAGCAGGTGCTCAGTAAGAGTTGCTCAGTGCATTTATTCTTTGCATGCTTTATTAATTTAAAACACATCTGAAGGCCGGGTGCGGTGGCTCACGCCTGTAATCCCAGCACTTTGGGAGGCTGAGGCGAGTGGATCACCTGAGGTCAGGAGATGGAGACCAGCCTGGCCAACATGGTGAAACCCTGTCTCTACTAAAAATACAAAACTTAGCCAGGCATGGTGGCAGGCGCCTGTGGTCCAAGCTGCTTGGGAGGCTGAGGCAGGAGAATCACTTGAACCCAGGAGCGGATGCTACAGTAAGCTGAGATTGTGCCACTGCACTCCAGCCTGGGCCAGATCTGTTTCTTGAGACTCTATCTCAAAGAAAAAACAAGATAAATAAATAAATAAAACAGATCTGAAAATTAAATGTAATGCAAATACCATCTCTGCATCTCAGGGACTCCATGGCCCATGGTTGAGCCTTCTGCCAGCATACTCCACTCCCACTGAGGGCTAGGAGGGTCTGAACGTGTGTGTCTCCCACAAATCTGTAAGCTGAAACTTCATTCCCAATGCAATAGTATTGACAGGTGGGACCTTGCGGAGGGGATGAGGTCATGAAACCTCTGCCCTCATGAATGCCATCAGAAAAGAGGCCCCAGGGGGCTGGTTTGTCCTCTGCCCCGGGGGGCAGGGGGCAGTGACAAGGCTCTATCTTTATTATTATTATTTTTAAATATAGACAATGTCTTGCGGTGCTACCCAGGCTGGTCTTGAACTCCTTGGCTCCTCTCACTTCAGCCTCCCAGAGTATTAGGATAATAGCTATGAACCACCATGGCCAGCCAATGCTCCATCTTTGAAGCGGAGAGCAGCCCTCACCAACACCAAATCTGCAGGCAGCTTGATCTAGGACTTCCAGCCTCCTGACTGAGAAAATACATTTCGGCTGTCTGTACGTTACTCAGTCTAAGGGATTCTGTCATCGCAGCCTGAAGGGACTAAGGCAGATGGCCTGACCAGGCAGCGCAGCACAGAGGAGAGAGCTGGTCCAAAAGCGGGGCTCAAGTCCAGCCGCTGGCATTTGCTGTGTGATGCCATTATAACCCGTAGTTTCTTAAGAACAATTTGCTTTTCCTCTTAGTAATTATTGAGAATTATTTGCTACGAAACATTTTACTTGTATTATTTCATTGTATCCTCCCAACAATCCTACAAGGTAAAAGCTACTCTCATCTACATTTCATAAATGAGAAACTGAGGCTGGGAGAGATGAGCCTGTAGTGGCAGCTGAGACTCACCTGGGCGCAGCTTCAAAGCTAGCGCTTCTCACACCAGCCCTCACTCAGACACCTCCTTTCCCAGCGCCTCCATCACCACGATTTCATCCTGAAAGCCCGGAGCCCTGGTTTCTACCCGCTTATCACACCGCTGCATCCAGCCACCAGAACAAGCATGCATTCTGCTCTTTCACTGCAGCCATTTCTGTGTTTGCTTTAGGCCTCACGTTGAACTGTGGGCTCCTGGGGCAGGCTCCGTTTCCAGTGCCTATGTGTACATTCTTGCAGCCCTGCCAGTGTCCTGGGGGTAGGGACACGCCATTATTCAACAGTCAGCTCTAAGCAGAGTGAGCCACGAGCCTGTAGCGTCTGTGGCTTCATATATGGAAACACATGAAAAGGACATCACAGTAATTCCTCTCCAGCTACTGCCAGCCCACACAAGTTACCCAGGCACAGCTGCTAGGAATGCCCACACACAGGCAAGGGCCGACGCCTGGCTGCTTGGTCCTGTGGCTTCCCTTCTCCAACCTCACCCTCCATCCCCGCTGTGGCCCCCAGCCACTCTCTCCCTGGTCACATCCCAGACTCTTGGCCAGCAAGTGCTCCGTCAGCTCCACTCCAAGCAGCTTCCTCTCTGAGCGTCCCTCTAGTCTTCCTAACTCTGGACTGCAAACTGTGGGCCATGCTCTGCCCACCCTGTCAAACCTGCCATTCCCTGGGCCCTTTCCTCGTCCACTGGAACCAGCTTCCATCACACGCTCTCCTCTAGCCACTCCTCTGCAGGCAGCCCGGCTCCCCCGCCTCTCTCTAGCTGCTGGACCAAACCCCAGCTGGGTAAGTGCAGCTCCCTGCTGGCTCTGAGCCTGTGCCATCTGGGTGTGGGAGGAGCCCAGCACACAACCACAGTCACTCGCCTCCTTCAGGTCCACGTGGGCCCTTGATGCTGTTGAGGAAGCCCCCTGCTTTCCAGGGCTTGAAATCTCTGCTCTCCTCCCACCGTCACTGCCCATTGGGCTGACTGTCTGAGAGAAGGAAGCTCCCTAAGAGACCCTTCACAGCCCTGCTCACGCCTCCCCAGCTGTGCTGCGCTGGCCGGAGGAAGTGCCCACACACTCCCCGTGCACCGGCTGCTGTCCTCCCCGCCACCACAAGGACTTGGCTCCAGCGAGTGCCCCCTTCCCTCCAGCCCATCTTGGAGTCAACCTAAAGTCTTGTCCACCACCTGCCTTCAGGATGACCCTGAATCTGACAGTGGTCATCTTCCATCACTTCTCACACCTGCTCTGCCACCACCGAGGTCTGCATCGCCTGTACTCTCACCTGCTGCAAAGCCCCCAACAGCCTCCCTCCTTCCTGTCCATTAATTCTCTCCCAGCAGCCCAAACCCAGCCCTTCACATCACTCTTCTCAGAGCCCTGTGATGGCTTCATGGTTGCCACCACAGGAAGCAACACTCAAGGCGTGACGCCAGGTGACAGGTGGTTCGCACAGCCCAGGCTTCCTGCTCTGTCTAGTCCCCCTCTGATCCCCTCCTGCTCTTGCCAGCTGCCCGCCACTGTGGCCTTGCTGTTGCAGACAACCTCTGTCTGCTCTGCCGAGCAGACCGGCCCCCTTTCTTCCCCAGAGCCTGCCGCCCCTTGGTCCCCCCACAGCCCACACGTCTATGCACGTGTCCTGTTTCCTGTCAGTTCTTGCTGGGAGGGTGGGGACTTCGTTTCGCTTGCTGCTGTTTCCCTCAGTGCCTAGGGCAGTGCCTGGAGCATACCAGATGCTCAATACATCCTTGTTGAATGAAAGTAAATGAAAAAAAATGTGCTCAAAAAAACAATACTGGTTTACACTAAGTAACAAAGAGAGTTTCCCTCACTGAGTGTCTGGGCAGCCAGGGGTGGAAACACAGTCCAGTCCCAAAGGCAGATGGACCCTGATGGCTCCTTGTTCATTCTGGGACCATGGGCCAGGTCTCCACAGCCGGGGGCTCGTCTCGTTGCTGTGACTCGTGGGTGCCAGTGTCAGCCTCAGAGGCCCTTAGCACAATTAAGGTGCTGTCCACCCAGCACCAGGCCCAGAGCCAGGCACACAGCGGGCCCTCAGGTCAGTGTCTCTGGGACTAGAATCTCTGGCAGGCAGCTAAATAAACCCTTATCATCTCAAAATACATGAAAGATTAGTTTTATGTCTAACTTCATATAAAATTGGTCAATGAAACAAGGCTCAGCTGTTTTCTGAAAACTGAATTAGTAGCCTTGGTTCCACTCTTCCCTTTCAATAGCATCGTTTGAGAAATTAAACCATGAATTTTAACTCTGTTTTGCTCTAACTGAAACCCAATTAAGTAATTTCCAGATCATATCTGGAGACTTTTCTCGCCAGCCCTTTTTGTCTGAACTGAGATGAAATCCCAGTGGCAGGAACATGGGGAAGGAAGCAGGTAGATATGAATGTTCCTGAGGACGTGAGTCCTCCCTGCGGGCGAGGAGGCAGGTAGACGTGAGTGCTCCAGGGCACGGGAATCCTCCCTGCTGGGCCAGGAGGGAGGTGGACCTGAGCCTCCTGAACACGCGTGTCCTCCCTGCTGGGCCAGGAGGGAGGTGGACCTGAGCCTCCTAAACACGGGTGTCCTCCCAGCTGGGCCAGGAGGGAGGTGGACCTGAGCCTCCTGAGCACACGTGTCCTCCCTGCTAGGCCAGGAGACAGGTGGACCTGAGCCTCCTGAGCACGCGTGTCCTCCCAGCTGGGCCAGGAGGCAGGCTCACGTGAGTGCTCCTGAGCATGCATGTCCTCCCTGTTGGGCTACAGGGGCAAGGGCAGGGCCTGGGAGGTGGGTGGCCAGGGCTTGCTGAAGATGACAGACCAACTCCTTTTGTTATTAACTGCCAGTGAAAACAGCTAGAGTGAGGGAGAAGCGCAATTTCCCAGCCTGTGCAGACCCTGACCTACCATGCTGCAGACAGACTTGGCATCTTCTGAAAACTTCTCGGAATACTCCTCAGTATCATTCTTGATTCTTTGATCGACCTCCTCCCGTTTGACTTTCTCCTTGAATTTTCTGAATGGAGAATGTCCCTGAATCATCTCATAGATCAGACAGCCAAGTCCCCACCAATCGGGACTAAATGTATAGTTTTCATTACTGACAACTTCAGGTGTTGTGTAACAAATACAGGAAATGTAAATTAAATTTTGATTTTAAATTTTCTTATAATTCCCAATAATGCAGGATACATTCAATGTTTGTGACAACAGGGACGAAACTTAAAAACATTACGTTAGGCCAGGAGTGGTGGTGCACGCCTAAAATTCCAGTACTTTGGGAGGCTGAGGCAGGCAGATGACCTGAGGTCAGGAGTTCAAGACCAGCCTGGTCAAAATGGCGAAATCTCATCTCTACTAAAAATACAAAAATTAGCCAGTGTGGTGGCAGGCACCTGCAATTCCAGCTACTCAGGAGGCTGAGGCAGAAGAATTGCTTGAGCCTGGGAGGTGGAGGTTGCAGTAAGCCAAGATCATGCCACTGCACTTCAGCCTGGGCGACAGAGTGAGACTCCATCTCAAAAATAACAATAACAAAAACAAAAACAAACCATTATGTTAGGTCAAACAAGCTAGACACAAAGAGCCCAATATTGTATAATTCGGCCGGGCGAGGTGGCTCACGCCTGTAATCTAGCACTTTGCGAGACCGAGGCAGTTGGATCACCTGAGGCGAGGAGTTTGAGACCAGCCTGGCCAACATGGTGAAACCCTATATCTACTAAAAATATAAAAGTTAGCCAGGTGTGGTGGCGCACGCCTATGAAGAACCACTTGAACCCGGGAGGCAGAGGGTGCAGTGAGCAGACACCACGCCAGAGCGAGACTGACTCAAACACAAAACAAAACCCAAAAAACAAAAAAAACACAAATACTGCCAGGCGTGGAGGCTCACACCTGTAATCCCAGCACTTTGGGAGGCTGAGGCAGGCGGATCACCTGAGGTTGGGAGTTCAACACCAGCCAGATCAACATGGTGAAACCTCGTCTCTACTAAAAATACAAAATTGGCCAGTTGTGGTGGCAGGCACGTGTAATTCCAGCTACTCAGGAGGCTGAGGCAGGAGAACTGCTTGAACCCGGGAGGCGGAGGTTGCAGTGAGCTGAGATCGCGCCATTGTACTCCAGCCTGGGCAACAAGAGTGAAACTCCATCTCAAAAAAAATCCATGAATATTGTATGATTCTATTTATATGAAACAGAATAGACAACCCCACAAAGAAAGTAAATGAGGAGCTGTCAGGGCTGGGGATGGGAGGTAAAGACGGGGAGAGACTGTCCACAGACACGGGGTTTCATTGTTGGGGTGATAAAAATGGTCTGAAATTAGACGGTGGCGATGGCTGCACAACTCTATGAATATAATAAAATCAACTGTATTATACTCTTCAAACTGGTGGCCTTTATATGAACTATATTCCAATAAAGCTGGCATTTGTAAACATTTGTACGATCCCTCTAGGATGAGCTGAACTGCCACACAGAAACATTCACAAGGGAAATGGCGCTCTAGGGAAGCCTCTGCCTCCTGAAGGGGCTCCCTCCAGACACACAGCCAAGCCCAGAGCACCCCAAGTGTCGTGCCTTGCCATCTATCCCTGGTCAGTGAAAAACCCCAGAAGCCACGACAGCAGAAAGCCACAAGACCTCGGGGTCTTCCTGAAGGACCCTTCGAGGCCCTCAGAGGCCACCCCTGGGGTTGGCTGGCACTGCCCCTGGATCTTTGGAATAACCAGAGCAGGGTGACTTTGCGAGGCTCCGAGAGGCCACTGTGCCCCAGGGAGGACACTGGCAGTGAGCAGACCTGCAGCGTCGTCCCAATTCTGCCCCTGCTTCTCCGAGGGGCCGGAGTACTTGCAGCCTGCCTGGGCCTTGCCAGCCATCTGTAACAAGGCGAGGGCAGCCTGGAGGCAGAGGCAAAACACCACCGTGCCATCTACTAGTGTGTTAAAACCGAGGCCCTGGTCCGTTCAGGTGTGATTTCTCTGTGTTCTGGGGTACTCGGCACCTAGGTGGAAAGGACAAGGACGCAGAAAGTCTCTCACAAACCCATGTAGCCGACCGTTCCAACTCTTCCTCGAACCATCTGCCCTTCTGGGATCTCCAGGGCCAAACCGAGGTCTGAAATCCGGATGTGTCCTGCGTGTTGAAATATGTTATTACACATGTTTAAAGTGGCGCAGGGGAAGTAATGCCACTTTAACAACAATTAAAGTGGAAAAAGGCCCTCAAAAACCACGGATGGAAATAATAGCATTGCATACTCTGGAACACTAAATGTAAAACTACATTTGACATTTTCATGTTCAGTCAAATTCCATACAGTTCATTCAGTTTCACTAACAGCAGGAAAATTAGATTTTTGTCTGGCTATTGATGAGGAAACCCTTTAATCACAGACAACCACTAGATCAGACAGAAACACTGGATTTGTTATTTTATGTCATCTAACTTCCAGGTACATAAATAAAAATATAATGTATATTATGTCAACTATAAAACTGTAAATAAACACTTTCTGTCAGAGTACCAGTACCATATATAGGGACAGCTACATGTGAATAATATGGAGTTTTTCTCTTGAGAACAAATGAAAATAGAGTCAGGGAAATAATATACAAAATTAAGGTACTTAGGGAACTATATTATGTGTTAATGCCTTGTATGTAGAAGGATTCAAATATTTGTTGAATTCCTAAGGAAATAACAAATTAGTCCAGACATGGTGGCTCACGGCTGTAATTCCCTAACTTTGGGAGGCCAAGGTGGGAGGATTGCTTGAGTCCCAGATTTTGAGACCAGCCTGGGAAACATCTTTTTCAACAAAAAAAGATTTTTTTTGGTAGAGACAGAGTCTTGCCATGTTTTGATGGCACATGCCTATGGTCCCAGCTACTCTGGAGGCTGACAGGAGGATTGCTTGAGCCCAGAAGGTAGAGGCTGGGGTGAATCACGATCACGCCACTGCAGGGCAAGAGTGAGACCCTGTCTCAAAAAAAGTTATAAAGAAAATAAGACACTACAGAAAACATTCTGTTGAGCGTTTAGAAAGATAAGCCCTCCCTGGAAGTGGGCACCATCGTTAACTTATTCACCACTTATCCTCAGCTTCTATTATAGTACACTGGTCTACAGTAGGTGCTCAATAAATATTTACTGGTGAAACAAATGAATAACCAATAAACATTTGCTGAAACCTAAAAATATGCAACATGCCCTCCAAAGCACAGTAATCATTTTCAAACAGTCTACATGATGCTTTAGGCGGGAAAGCCAGCCTCTGACTCAGCTGCACGCATGTGAGGGACCACACCCTGCCCTTGCTGCATGCCCACCCTGGGAAGCCGGAGAGCACAGGGGTGAGGGGTACAGACTCTGAGTCTTGGCGCTGCCATTTACTATCATGTCTCAGTTTCTTCCCCTGTACAGACGCATTCTTTCAATAATGTAGATTTCTTTCTTTTTTTTTTTTGGAGAGACAGGGTTTTGCCATGTTGCCCAGGCTGGTCTCGAATTCCTGGGCTCGCGCGATCCTCCCACCCTGGCCTCCCAAAGTGCTGAGATTACAGGCGTGAGCCACCATGCCTGGCCAGCCTTCATGTATTTTTCGTTTAGTAGAGTGCTAGCATGTTGTGACTTATTTTTTTGGTATCATTGTTTTATTTTTCTTTTAAAAATAGATTTTTAAACTGAGAAATGCAACTTAAAACTACATTGAAATACCAATTCCCAGCTAACAAACTGACAAAAACTCCAAAGTCTGAGAAGTGGGTCTGCTGGCGAGGCTGTGGGGACAGGCGCTCTCGTGCACTGGTGGTGGGAAATGCAGACGGGACAACGCCTTGGAGGGAATCTGGCAATATCCGGCAAATTGCGGGATACAGTCAACAAAATAGGAAACAAAGCTCTCCATGGCGGCAGGAACTGACACGGCACAAGCCGAGATGACACGGCCACCGGTGAGGACTGTTCCACCAGGGCAGGCTCACCGCGGGAGGCAGTGGATGGACGGAAGCTCTCACGAGCATTGCATGGCTGTCTCCTCCACATAGTAGGTGAAACAGCCACGAGGAGAATAACACGTGCGTCTACTACTTTATTTAAGAAAGCAGTGGGGAACAAATATATCCACACATATACTGTATGTAAATGAAGGAATAAAATATGAGTTAAAATGATTACTTGGGGGTGGTCAAGGATGGAATCTAGACATCTCTCAATACACTCTATTTTGTGCTTTTATCTTTGGAACCACATAATGTTTTATATAATTATAAGATTAAGAAAATTAGATTGCTAAAAATTGAAAGCAAAATGAGGAAAATGAACCTAATGGGGTATCCAGGTGGCAGTTTAACCACACATAAGGGAATGATATTGAGTGACTTTTTTTTTTTTGAGACAGAGTCTCGCTCTGGTCACCCAGGCTGGAGTGCAGTGGTGCGATCTCGGCTAACTGCAATCTCCGCCTCCCAGGTTCAAGCGATTCTCCTGCCTCAGCCTCCCGAGTAGTTGGGACTACAGGCACGCACCACTACTCCTGGCTAATTTTTGTATCTTTAGTAGAGACACAGTTTCACCATGTTAGCCTGGCTGGTCTTGAACTCCTGACCTCAGGTGATCCACCCACCTTGCCCTCCCAAAATACTGGGATTACAGGCAGGAGCCACTGT
This sequence comes from Cheracebus regulus, assembly GCA_963574635.1. Taxonomy (NCBI): domain Eukaryota; kingdom Metazoa; phylum Chordata; class Mammalia; order Primates; family Pitheciidae; genus Cheracebus; species Cheracebus regulus. Next base: position 63,365 of record CAUYQU010057007.1, read on the forward strand.
GCCCAGCCTCTGAGTGACTTTAAATTGATTTGAGTGAACAGCCTTAGAACCAAAGAAGTTTTGCTAATGACCAAAAGAACTATAAAGAAATCTTTTACTGTTTTTTGTTTGTTTTCTAAGATGGAGTCTCACTGTATCACCCAGGCTGGACCCAGGCTGGAGTGCAGTGGCGTGACCTCGGCTCTTTGCAATCTCCGCCTCCCGGGTTCAAGCAATTCTCCTGCCTCAGCCTCCTGAGTAGCTAGGATGACAGGTGCACCACCATTCCTGGCTAATGTTTGTATTTTTAGAAGAGACGGGGTTTCACCACGTTGGTCTGGTTGGTATTGAACTCTTGACCTCAGGTGATCCACCTGCCTCGGCCTCCCAAAGTGCCAGGATTATAGGCATGAGCCACCACGCCTAGTCTACAAGGTTTCTTTTAATTAGCCAGATATGGCGGCTCCTGCCTGTATTCCCAGCCTCTCAGGAGGCTGAGGCGGGAGGATGGCTAGAGCCCTGGAGGTCAACACTGCAGTGTGGCATGATCACACTGTAACAAGTAAATATGCTTAATCGCTGCTGGAGGTGGTGGCACATGCCTGAAGCTCCAGCTACTCAGGAGGCTGAGGCCGGAAGGGTCACTTAGGCCCAGGAGTTTGAGGTTGTAATTGTACCACAATCGCACCCGTGAGTGGCTGCTGCACCCAGCCTGGGCAACACAGAGAGACCCTGACCCTAAAAACAATTTTTAAAAAAAGGAAACTATGGTCCTCAGCACCAGAGGACTGCGGTTCCCAAAAGAAGAGACAGTGAACTGGCCCAGCGCCCATCCTGGCATCCCACCCGGGAGTGCCCTTCAGATGGTGGCGCAGGAGGGGAACCTGGGTAGAGCAGGGGTCTTGCAGAGGTTGGCACTGGGGAAAGATGGCTCAGCTCAAAGGCATGGGGTAAAGTTCTAAAGAAGAGGAAGCCACACAGAAAAATCTACTGAAAACACAGAAAAAGGTTATCAGTGCACTCCCCTGTCATTTTCACTTCTAATAGTTTCTCATGATTCTCCCTTTATGTTTGCTTATGTTTATGAGCTAGCACACATAACACACAATTCCCTGCTTTGTTTACACACAAGGAAGCTCTGCATGGTACCCTGTTCCCATCAACCACATCGCTTAGCGACCGCTCCGCTTTGATACAGAGCACGCTGTACCCTTGTTACGCCACTGAACAACTTACTACGTGAGCAGCTTCACTCAGGGCCCTCCCCACTTACGCCACCTCTGGTTAGTGGCATCAGGAGTGAACCACAGGCTAAGCCAGGAGGTACAGACACAACCCTGGCCAAGTCTGCTTCCTAAATCTCGGTATCGCCTTCCATAAAATGAGAATTCCAATGCTCTCCTTCCTCACAGGGCGGGGTGTCACACATGAATGAGGTAAGAATGAAAGCATCCGGCAGAGGCATAAAGGGGGATCAGCACTCCAAGTCCCCGTCACTGCCCTCAGTCGGCCTCAGATGCCTGTCTTCTTGGCGGGAGCTGCTTTGACCTTTCATACGCGCTCTACTAGACTGTAAGACCCTTCTTTGCCGAGAAAACTCACTTGAAAGAAGCTCTCTCCCAGCACTGCTTGAGAGCTATGTGTGAGCACAAGCACCCACCTTGGCAGTGCAACCATCCTTGCATTCTGGGTATGACTGTCCCTCAGAGGAACCAAAGTGGAGCACACACCCGTGCTGCTGACAAGGAGCCTGCTCAAAGGGGCCCCTCCCTGTCCACTGTTACCGGGTCTCCAAGCGGCCATTTGCACCCTGCTCTGTGACACATGCTATGTGACCAGAGGAGAGCACCGGGGCAGCATGACAATGTTCAGAGGGGAACAGAACTTAAAAAGGAATAAAGCAAGAGGTGGGTCAACTGCAAGAAATGAGAGAAAATGTTCTGACTTTGTGTTGACTTCAATATGCTTCTAGGCAGGGCTCAGTGGCTCGCGCCTGTAATCCCAGTGCTTTGGGAGGCAAGGCAGGAGGAGTGCTTGAGGACAGTAGTTTGAGAACAGCCTGGGCAACATAGCGAGGTCTTATCTCTACAAAAAAAAATGAAAAATTAGCCAAGCATGCTGGCGCATACCTGTGGTCCCAGGTATACAGGAAGCTGAGGTGGGAGGATCTCTTGAGCCCAGTAGTTCAAGACTGCAGGGAGCTATGATTATATCACTGCATTCCAGCCTGAGCAACAAAGCAAGACCCTGTCTAAAAAAAAAAAAAAAAAAAAAAGGCTTCTAAAACTCAATTATTAATTGAAAATTATAACCATCGCTGCTTCTTGCTTAAACACAGAGGAATGATCATATTAAGAGTGTTTCATTTTTTAAAAGAATACATATCACAGCATTTTTCTTTTTGTTGTTTCCATTCTCTATTAAGTACTAAGTCCACTTTCTGCATCCAACCTTCCGTATCCAAGTCCCTCTAACAAGGTCTACCCGTTAGATGCGAAAGGCTTGCTCACTTACCACGATCATCAAGGAGAATATTCTCAGGCTTTAAGTCTCTGCAAGGAAAGAAACAACAACAAAGGCTCAATTATTCCTGGGTTCCCAGTAGGAACAGCCGGCCGTGAGCAGGGGCGGTGAGCGAGGCCCAGGAGGGCAGAGAACAAAACCGCCCTTCACGAGCCATGGCAAGCAGGCTTTAGCAGTCACGTGGCAGGACAAGAGTTTTACAAAATCCATCTCAGCAAACAACCTACATACGACGGCAGTGTAAAATGAACTGCTTTGCGTAGTTACACAGATTTGAAGACATCTCAGTGATTAAATATGCAGCCCAGTAGCCAGGAAAGCAACTAGTCTATAACGAACGTGGCTCAATTTCTCTTATCATTAATATATTTTTAAGAGTTCCCAAAACTGAAAATTCTCCATATTAGAATGCCTCAAGCTGGGTGCAGTGGTGTGTACCTGTAGTCCCAGCTACTCAGGGGGCTGAGGTGGGAATGTCACTTGGGCCATCGGCCATTCATTCAACAAGTACTGACAGCTACTGATGGTGAGTCCTCTGGACGCAGGGTGGATGGGGCAGACATGGTCCAGCCCCACTGAGTGTTGGGTGAGCCAAAGCTTACATGAGAAAATCCAGCTCATCTTGAGATGTAGTCACCTGTGAAGTGTGATTTACTCCAGGAGTAACATAAGAATCACATCTCCTACGGGTGTGTTCCATGCTCCAGTGCCACCAGACTCGTACGTCTAAGCAATGGCAACAAGGCTTCCTCAACTCAGGCGAGCAGCTCTGTCTCCAGAGGACTCGGAGCCAGGGCGGCAGCCCACCCCTGCTCAATGCCAGGTGCGGCCGCATCAGCCCCACTGCCAAGCCTGGGCCCTGGTCCTTGAGAAACATGTATCCCATATTGGCTATAGGATATATAAGATAAGAAGCTGAAGGTCTATCAGAATAGGCAGAAGTGACATCAAAGACTCCCAAGAAGCTCACTGTCTGACGTGACCAGCTGAGCAGACGTGCGCAGCACTACGCGGATGTGGGGGAGGGACTCATCCTCGGCTCATACCCTCATGCTGCATGGGCTAACTCTGGATGGATGAGCAGCAGTCTCTCAGAACGACAGGAAGAGTGGCTGGGTGGAGAGTGGCACCCACACAAGAACACCTTGTGCAAAGGTGCAGTGAGGTGAGGACACCTGAGCAGCTGAAACCCTCGCGTGACGAGGGCAGGGGGTGCCCGTGTGGGAGCAGCAGAGCCCAAGCTGCAGGGCTCAGCAGGGAGCTGCCTCACCAAGGCCACGAGAACCCGGCTTACAAGGTGGCAAGGCAGACACCAACAGGTCCCATGCCAGGCCCCCTTCCGCGGGATGTCAGAATCCAAGGGTACTCGAGTCCCTGATATAAAATGGTGTCGAATTTCCATATAACCTACACACATCCTTCCAAATAGTTTAAATCACCTCTAGATTACAAATGCTACCTGACACAATGTAAATGATACATACATAGCTATTATACTATATTGTTTAGGAAACAGTGACAAGAAAAATTCTACATGTTCAATACAGATGTAACCATCCTTTTTTTCTGAATGTTTTCTCTTTTTTCCCCCTTTCACACTGTTGAGCAGGATTTTCAGAATAGTTTTGATTCACAACTGGTTGAATGCACAACACAGAACTCATGGATATGGGGGACCCACTATGACGGGTAGATGAACCCACAGAAGTGAACACATAAAACTGCCCAGGGAGAGTGACTGAGAAGAGACTCAGAGCCCAAGAACTCCAGCATTGAAGGGTTAGGAAGAGGAACTGTTTTTCCTTAAACTAAATATATTGATTAAACTATTAAGTTTAATTTTCTTTACTAAATTCTAAGATGTAAAAAAGAAACTACTATTTCAAGACATTAAGTTGTTATCTTATATGACAGGACATAATATTTCCTTATCAGAATGGTCAAAATACCTAAGAACCTTAGAAATGGGTTCTTCTCATGCTTACATGAGTAGCACTACCTTTAATTGATCAATTTAACAAGTAAAAAACAAACTTCTCCTTCAAAAAGACAATTTATTAGAGATTTAGGCTGGCCACAATGGCTCACACCTGTAATCCCAGCGCTTTGGGAGGCTGAGGCAGGTGGATCACCTGAGGTCAGGAATTTGAGACCAGCCTGACCAACATGGTGAGACCCTGTCTCTACTACAAATACAAAAAATTAGCTGGCCATGGTGGTGGGTGCCTATAGTCCCAGCTACCTACAACCAGTCTGAGGCAGGAGAATCGCTCAAACCCGGGAGGTGGAGGTTGCAGTGAGCTGAGATTGCACCATTGCACTCCAGCCTAGGTGACAGAGTAAGACTCCATCTCAAAAACAGCCACCACCACCACCACCACCACCCAGGGCCCTCTGACTGACCATATTTCCTGTAGTGTAGGTGACCACCCCTGTGAATCACCATCCAGGGGCTCCGAGCTGCTCTCCTGCCTAAGCTGGAAGCAGCCAGTGGGAGCCAGGGAAGCCCAGCGCTGGGAGAAACCAGCTCCAAGGCTTGCAGGCTCCGTTAGGCAGCACAGTTCTTACCTGTATACAATTCTTTCCCTCTGTAAATCTTCCAAGCCGCAACACAGCTCTGCAGCATAGAAAATAGCTCTCTGCTCATCAAAGCCGGGATTGCCCAGGTTGTAAATGTGAAACTTCAAATCCCCTCCATTCATGATGGTGAGCACCAAGCACAAGGCATCTTTGGTTTCATAAGCGTAGGCTAAACTAACCTAAAGACAGCAACATCATAAAAACAGAACACGAACAAGCACATTCATTGGTGATTTCCTCTATTTGCTAACAATATGCAAATAATCCGTGTTAGGTTTATAATCAGAACACGTGAATACTATGTTTCAGAGAAATGTACACATCACGTGCCTCTTGGACCTTGGCATACTGAAGATTTTACCGCACCTGGGTAGTAAAAAGAGAGAACTTTCTAGAGCTAAGAGAAGAAGTGGTGAAACTTTACCACGATACTTGGGATCATGACTCCTCTGTGCTGTGCTCTCATCACTCAAGCCCACGTGATCCGCAGGCCTTAGCCTCCCAAAGTGCTGGGATTACAGGCATGAGCCACGGTGTCTGGCCGTTTTTTTTTTTTTTTTCTTTCTTTCTTTAAGTGCCAATGTCCTGATCTTTTTTCTTTTTTTTTTTCTAATTTTTTTTTTTTTTTTTGAGACACAGTTTTGCTCTTGTTGTCCAGGTTGGAGTGCAATGGCGAAATCTCGGCTCACCACAACCTTCACCTCCCAGGTTCAAGAGATTCTCCCGCCTCAGCCTCCCAAGTAGCTGGGATTACAGGCATGTGCCACCACGCCCGGCTCATTTTCTATTTTTAGTAGAGAAGTGTTTCTCCATGTTGGTCAGGCTGGTCTTGAACTCCTGACTTCAGGTAATCCACCCGCCTTGGCCTCCCAAACTGTTGGGATTACAGGCATGAGCCACCGCGCCTAGCTGTGTCTGGCCTTTTGTTTTTACATTCAAACTGTTACTCGATGGCCTTTTTAAAAAAAAAAAAAATTTTTTTTTGTAGAGGCCGGGTGCAGTGGCTCACGCCTATAATCCTAGCACACTGGGAGGCTGAGGCAGGTGGATCATGAGGTCAGAAGTTTGAGACTAGCCTGGCCAACAAAGTGAAAACCCGTCTCTACTAAAAATACAAAAAAACTTAGCTGGACCTGGTGGCGGGCAGCTGTAATCCCAGCTAGTCAGGAGGCTGAGGTAGGAGAATTGCTTGAACCCAGGAGGCAGAGGTTGCAGTGAGCCGAGATCGTGCCACTGAACTCCAGCCTGGGCGACAGTGTGACTCCGTCTCAAAAAAAAAAAAAAAACTGTAGAGATAGGGTCTCCCTAGGTTGCCCTGGGTGGTCTCAAACTCCTGGGCTCCAGTGATCCTCCCACTTTGGCCTCCTCCCAAAGTAGTGAAATGACAGGCATGAGCCACCAAGCCCAGCCGAACAATATGTTTAAAGCAACTCCCAGGTAAGCCCATGTTATGAAAGATTTTCATGTAATTGTATGTGAGACTGACATATCATATATACACACCGTGCTGTTAAATTCAGATGCCAGCTGTAAAGGTAAACGGTTTGGGAACATTTGTCCACCAGCACAAAGCAGCTGACCTCAGGGCTAAGAAACAAATGGTCTCGAGGAGAGAACTCTAACACTACAAAAGATTCTATAATTATCGCTCACACTCCCTTCAGCCAGTCTCCATGCTTCAGCAGCTGCTGCAGAAAACATGTAATTAGGTAGAGAGACACTGGGTTTGGAGAGGAGAACCACACTACACAAGGCACACGCCAAGCCCGGAGCCGCTGCCCTGAGCTCATACCAGTCCACCCAGTGTTCTGTCCTTCCCAGAAACAGTGGAGCTGGAATTTGAGGTTTCATGCAATTGGGATACGCTAGTTGAGGGCCTAGCGGTAAAATTCCCAGAAAAAACACAAGATGGAAAACAGATTGAGGCCAGAGAGAGAACGCCCACATGAGACGAGGGGCTAGACAAAGTATCCTCAGCCGGGCGTGGTGACTCACGCCTGTAATCCCCACTTTGGGAAGCTGAGGCAGGTGGATCTCTTGAGCCCAGGAGTTCAAGACCAGCCTGGGCAACATCGGGAGATCCCATCTCTCTCTCTATCCCTTTTTTTTTTTTTGAGATGGAGTCTCGCTCTGTCGCCTAGGCTGGATGGAGTGCAGTGGTGCAGTCTCAGCTCACTGCAACCTGTGCCTCCCAGGTTCAAGCGACTCTCCTGCCGCAGCCTCCTGAGTAGCTGGGACTACAGGCATGTGCTACCATGCCTGGCTGATTTTTTGCATGTTTTTAGTAGAGATGGGGTTTCACCATGTTGGTCGGGCATGTCTTGAACTCCTGACCTCAAATGATCCGCCCACTGCAGCCTCCCGAAGTGCTGGGATTACAGGTGTGAGCCATCGCGCCCAGCCAGAGATCCCATCTCTAAAAAGAAGGATAAATAAAAAAAAACCTACAGGGCATAGTGGTGTGTGTGTGTGTGTGTGTGTGTGTGTGTGTGTGTGTGTGTGTGTGTGTGTGTGTGTGTGTGTGGTCCCAGCTACTCAGGAGGCTGTGGCAGGAAGATCATTTGGGCCTGGAGGTTGAGGCTACAGTGACCCAAGACTGTGCCACTGCACTCCAGCCTGGACAACAGAGCGAAACCCTGTCTCAAATAAAAAAAAAGAGAGAGACAAAGAGAAGTTATCCTCAAGTACAACCAAGTCACAGTGCCCCGTGGGCCAGAGAAACTTGACTGGAGACTGACAGCAGAGATAAGCTCTGGCTGGCTGTGATAAGGGAAAGCAAAGGGCAATTCACCGAGAAACACAAGGTAACTAAGGAGCTGGAGCCTCTGCAAGCTGGCACGTGCGAAGAGTAACCGAGAGTGGGACGGGAGGCAACAGATTTATAACAAACCAGAAGTTAGAAGCAGTATCGCTAGTGTTATGTTTTCTAAGATTTGAATGAGAAAGAAGAGAGCTGTTACTTAAAAAAAAAAAAAAAAAAAAAACTGAACAGAACCCCACATAAGCTAACAAAACAAGGAATGACTTCTGCGGCTTCTGAGAGTGCGCTGGGCGGCAGGGCTGCCGACAAAAGTGCTGTGAGTCAAATGACGCACGGTGAAGACTAGAGGAGACACTCACCACGAAGCGACTTTGCACTTTCTCCAGAATCCTTTTTTCATTTAGAGCCAGAGCTTCACCTTTCCTTTTCTTTATTCTTTTTTTCTGCAGCTTTTTACAGGCATACATTTTTCCTGTGGCTCGCACTTGACAGGCACAAACCTAGTTTAAACAGCAAAATGAAGGAGGTACATGTCCACCTGACATTTCTGAGGCCACACAAAGGAAACTCTTTGCTTGATGGGCCCCTTGCTGGCAGGGACCAGCAGCAGAGCTTGAGGAGCCCAGTCCGTTTCAAAGGTGGGCGTTGTCAGCGTGAGTCGGCTCCTCCTCTCAGTGACAGGCTGCGCTCTATCAACTCTATTTTCCACCGGGCACGCTGGCTCACGCTTATAATCCCAGGAGAATCACTTGAACCCAGGAGGCAGAGGTGGCAGTGAGCCCAGATTGCACCACTGCACTCTGGCCTGGGCGACAGAGCAAGACTCCATCTCAGGATTCTCCTGCCTCAGCCCCCGAGTAGCTGGGATTACAGGCACTTGCCATCACGCCCAGCTAATTTTTCTTGTATTTTTAATAGACACGGGGTTTCACCATGTTGGCTAGGCTGGTCTTAAACTTCTGACCTCAGGTGATCCGCCCACCTCGGCCTCCCAAGTGCTGGGATTAACAGGCGTGAGCCACCATGCCTGGCCTAAAAAGATTCTTTTTAATTTAAAAAGTCAAGAGTATAAGGAAATATATTTAATAGAATTCACAATTTTCATATCTTTATTCTATTTACTTCTTAAAGTAGCATTTATGAATTATGTCAACTTCATGTCATGAAAAACTTTCAACATACAAAAGTGGAAAAAGATAGTATCGTGAACCTCAGCTTCCGGCCCCTCCCTCCTCTGGGTCATCAACGTGAGGCTGTTGTTCCTTCCAGCTCCCATCCACTGCACACCCCACAGGGGATGGCTTTAAAAGCAAACATAAGACACGATGTGATTTTATCTACCAATAAAATAATTTTGATGGCAAAAAAACATAAAGCTAATTGTGGAAAACACTGGAAGTAATAAGGACAGTGATAAAAACTCACCTGCAATTCCAAGAGAATGACTGCTGGTATTTTGCTGTATTTGATTCTAGGTCCACCTTCTCACATGGGTATGCAAGAATATATATCCTGTTCCCTGCCACCCCAGCCTTTTATGGCAAAACTGGGCTCCTATTGTAAAATAGCTCATATTTCCTAACCTCCTTTTAAAAATCTTATCGTGTGACTATTTTCTCATGAAATGCTTTCCTAAAATGTGACTATCCCAAAATTTATTTCATCATTTTCTTACCATTAAGACTTGGCATAAGAATCTCTTCAGATCTCAGGCTGGGCGGGGTGGCTCACTCCCGTAATCCCAGCACTTTGGGAGGCCGAGGCGGGCAGATCACGAGGTCAAGAGATTGAGACCATCCTGGCCAACATGGTGAAACCCCGTCTCTACCCGGGAGACAGAGATTGCAGTGAGCCAAGATCGCGCCACTGCACTCCAGCCTTGACGACAAAGCAAGACTCCGCCTCAAAAAAAAAAGAAAAAAAAAAGAATCTCTTCATATCTCTTTATCATTAAGACAAATTCTTCTCAGTGGAATTGGCAAATCAAAGAAAGGGAATGGAAAGCAGACAAGAGTGCCAGGCAGGGTGCTGACAGCTGGTGTGGGCACTCCCTGGCTCCCAGCGACCTGGTGGGCAGGGCCGATTATTTCCCTGCTAGAGATGAGAGCACAATGGCAGGCCCAGGATCACACTGCTGCAAGTGATACGACAGGACCCTGACCGTGGGTCTGCCTACATCTGAAGTACGTGCTCTTTCCACGACAGTCTGCAGCCTAAAAACCATGTCAGCAGAGGTGTCTACTCAATTCCCTGACCACTGTGCTCACTCAGGACCCTACAAATTAATTTCGGAGGACTTCAAGCATAAGCAGAAGACAAAATAAAACCGACTATGTTTGCTCTCTCAAGCCCACGGGAAGAAGTTCGAGCAAAGGCATGGCTAGAATCTGGAGGAAAGGGCGCCCAGCCACCCCGCATCAGGCGGGCAGGGCTCCTTCTGACAGGCATTCAGAGCAGAAGTGGGCCGACTGCTCACTACCTCTGGGCCTTGACTTAGAGTACAACACCTCCAGAACAAGTCTGTGGGAAACTGCCACGGTTCATTCGTACATCCAGTCATTTGTTTGTGAACCCAAGTAAATGTGTTAGAAAGTAATCTATACAATCATAATTATACGAAGTCTTTCTTTTCTCCTTTTTTAATGTATTTATTTATATTAAATATTTAAATGAGGTCTTGCCGTGTTGCCTTGCAGGTCTGGAACTTCTGGGCTCAAGCGATCTGGCCACCTTGGCCTCCCAAAGTGCCAGGATTACAGGCGTGAGTCACCATGCCCAGCGGCAACTCATTCACAATAGTTAAAAGTTGCTAACATGTCCCTGTTCCTAACAGTCCTACTAGGACTGACGTGTTTTAAAAACTTACATGTGGCTATAATTAGACTTTCATTCCTTTGTAATCACAGGCCCATGTTCCAGAAATTTTTCCTCTTCTCTTTCACAAAAGCTGAGTCTTTACACTTGGAGATCATTAAAGGTAGATTAGCAAGAGCCGAAGCGAGAAAATGACTTTCCTGTTCTAAGACATATTCAAACAGTGGATGGATTTCTTTCTTTCTTTCTTTCTTTCTTTTTTTTTTTTTGAGACGGAGTCTTGCTCTGTCGCCAGGCTGGAATGCAATGGTGCAATCTCGGCTCACTGTAACCTCCGCCTCCTGGGTTCAAGCCATTCTCCTGCCTCAGCCTCTCAAGTAGCTGGGACCACAGGAACATGCCACCATGCCCAGCTAATTGTTGTATTTTTAGTAGAGACGGGGTTTCACCATGTTGGCCAGGATGGTCTTGATCTCTTGACCTCATGATCCTCCTGCCTCGGCCTCCCAAAGTGCTGGGATTACAGGCGTGAGCCACTGTGTCCAGCCAGCAGAGGACGGATTTCTTATAGAAATTTCTATCAGGCCAGGCATGGTGGCTCACGCCTGTAATCCAAGCACTTTCGAGGCCAAGGCAAGTGGATCACCTGAGGTCGGGAGTTCAAGATCAGCCTGACCACCATGGTGAAACCCCGTCTTAAAAAAAAAAAAAAAGAAAGAAAGAAATATCTATCATGGAGGGATTAGAGCAAGCATTCCATTGGATTAGGCAAAATATTCTACATGGTCTCTGGAACTGTACCAGAAGGACAGTACTGTCACTTCTCCTGAAGTAATGACTACGTTGGCCAATTTCTCACCATGTCAAGCTGCAAGTGCATGACAGATCTCAGTGGCAGTGTCCTGCCTCCCAGGTCAGCTTTCTAATTCACTTCAAGGCAATATTATTGGCTTTTGCTTTGAATTGTAATATAGGAGCAGTAATATCTGAATCACACCCAGGCAGTGTAACCTGCCTCTGAGTTAAACTTACAATGTTAGTTTGCCAATGGCTTGCCTGGCTCTTAGGGACTTGTAAGTTCTTGAGAACTCTATACAATCACTCCAGGTAATTAATGAGGTAATTAGCATCTCTTTAAATTGCCAGACCAGAACTGCTGGTGTTCGCCATCCGCCTATACAGTTGTGCTCATCTAAGAAACCCATCATATTTAAATAACACCCCTTTGAGTCTGTGAGTCTTTTCCTTAGGATTTTCCCAAAGTGACACATTTCCAAACACCTTTGGACATAGGTATGAGGTACACACATGTCCAGACAGAGTAGGGTTACGTAAGTATATTTAATAATTCACTCTGTACTATGTGAATTTGGGATCAGTCTTAAATTTATGGAAATAGAATCATGGAAATTCCATAACACAGGAACAGAATCATCTTTCCATCTGGACTAAGTGACTGGGCTTGGACATGAAGCATGGGAAACCAGCTCCTTCAGAACTCTGAGGCGAAGGTGAAGTCAACACAAGAAGGGATTTGTAAAAACCTTTTGCTCAAAACTCCCTGTGCATTCTCACAGTTGGCTAAGATTACTCCCAAAACGCGCACTAAGGAAACAGCGTGTTGGGAGAGTTGACGCGTTACCTGAAGCCAAGTTCTCAGGACCTTGCTGTCCACCCAGCTGGAAGCGCTGCTCTGAACTGGCCCCGTTACTCACCTCTCCAAATCCGCCTTTTCCTAGAACTCTGTAATGTCTAAATGTGTTCTTGGTTACAGGTTGCCTAATCAATTAGAAAAACAAGTTTCAGGTCTCACATTGCATTGTTCTTTTAAGACAGAAAAGACTACTCAGCGCTTGTCTTAGCCTCATTTATTGAACCATTCTGCTCAAAGGGGCTGCCTAGGACAAAGGGTGTGTGAGCTCAGGACTGTGGCTCCCTCTAGCAGGACAGCTCTCCACTTGCTCTAAGAGCAACTCATTAATCTTAACATTGAAGACAGTGAAGCAAAAGGCAGAACAGTCCAATTATCCTTACTAACTAAAGACAGGGCTGAAACCAGCCGACACTAGGAAATATGTATGTTTATAACTCAGGGTATAGTCTTAGGTAGACCTCTCTGAACCTGTCCGAAAGCAAAGTGAGGAAGATGACATATATACGTTGTGTCATCCTTTGAAAAAAGAACCTCAAAGATGTTTATACCCAACATCTCAAAAGGAGCATGTATAAGCAAGAACTGGAAATTTAATCAATCAATAATAATAGTACTAATAATAATACTAGTAGCAGCTAATCTTTTTTTTTTTTTTGAGACAGAGTCTTGCTCTGTCATCCAGGCTGGAGTGCAATGGCACAATCTCAGCTCACTGCAATCTCCACCTCCCAGGTTCAAGCATTTCTCCTGTCTCAGCCCTCCAAGTCGCTGGGATTACAGGCACCTGCCACCACACCCTGCTAATTTTTGTAGTTCTAGTAGAGATGGGTTTCACCATTTTGGCCAGGCTGGTCTCGAACTCCCGACCTCAGGTGATCTGCCTGCCTCGGCCTCCCAAAGTGCTGGGATTACAGGCATAAGCCACTGCACCTGGCCCGCAGCTAACACTTTTTAAGCACTTATTCTGTGCACCAAACATTGTGCTATAAGCATTGCACATACATTTCTCAGGTGATCCCAGCAATGGTTCAAGCAGGCAGATTTTGTAAACCTCTAATTTACAAAACAAGGACCTGCCACTCATACAGCCTAAGCCACTTACCTGAGGCCACATAAACAGTAAGAGGCTGAGCAGGGTTCAGCTGCCAAGCCCCACCCACTGCGTCCTATTATACCACTCAAACCCTAAGCTAAGTTTTATTTTCTAGCCACTGAACCAACAGGGCTACCTGCCATTTTAAAAAGAGAGAACAGAGTCTATTAAATTAGAAGAAATTGTATAATACCTTTGAAAATTTCTATATGAAAATACCATCTACAACTCAAAATTTCTAAGCGTATTTTGACAGATGAAAAAGTCTATGTCAATCGTTACGCATTATGAGAAGTTAACACTTGTTTTATTGAGGTCTCTTTCTTAGAGATGGGGTCTTGCTACATTGCCCAGGTTGTAGTGCAGTGTCTATTCACAGGCATAATCATCCTGTACTATAGCCTTGAAATCTTGGGTTTAAGCAATCCCTCAGCCTCAGCCTCCTGAGTAGCTGGGACTACAGGTATGTGCCATCTCAACTGGCTTTTATCGTGTTTAAAATTAGAACATACCTTTCCAGCCATTTCCATTGTAAAAATTGAGAAAAATGTGAGCTTTCTTGGTATTCTTCAAATGGTTTCCCTCTTAAGTAGTTATGGGCAATTCTAGAAAAAGATTTTATGCAATTATATACATTTACTGCATTCAGAAGTAAAAACAAGTGTGTTTTAGTGCATTAATAGGCACTGAATATGAGAAAGTCAATCATTACACACAGTCCAATATTTTGAATTTGCAACTACAGAAGTCCACATTAGGATCTAATGCTATCAGTGAAAACAGAAGTGAAATATAATGAATGAAAAGAGCAGTGAAATAGAAGGATGCATTCCCTTCTTGGGAGCGAGGGTGTCAGCTGTTCTGTTGTCCAGCAGCATGCTCCCCACGTGCAAGACGCAGTGGAAGGGTCCCCTGGAGGACAGCACAGAGGCCAAAGGCATGGGCCGCTGCAAGTCCCGCTTCAGCCACTCACTGGCTGGGGGCCGGAGCCACTTACCCAACCTCTGTGGCCTCAGTTTCTCCTTCTGTAAAATAGAGATAATAACCACGCCTATTGCATAGGGTTACTGTGAGCGGGTAAATGCATTAATATGTCCAAAGCATTTATTATTGTTTTGTTATATTTGTTGTTGTTGTTTAGAGACAGGGCCTCACTCTGTTGCCCAGGCTGAGTGCAGTGGCGCAATCATGGCTCACTGCAGCCTTGAACTCCTGGCCTCAAGCAATTCTCCTACCTTGGCCTCCCAAAGTGCTGGGACTACAGGTGTGAGCCACCGAGCCTGGCCTCCCGGTCGTCGTGTTACTATTACATGTCTCTTAGTCCACATGCGCAGGAGAGTTTAGGGCATGTACGTGTTCAGGAGAGGGATGTGAAGAACCACAGTGTGGACTGAAAGATTAGCCCTTCCTGGTTTCTGTGACATCCCAGATGAAGACAGGAAGAAATCTGATTCGTACCACAATGTCCCAGACCAGTACCAGAGAGCAAAGACCAGGCCTGTCCTGTCTGCCATACCAGGGAAGCAATCAGATGGAGCCTTGGAGCCAACATCTCTTTTGTTTTTTGCACAGGCAGGAGGGTAGTGGTGAGATCACAGTCACTGCAGCCTTGACTTCCCAGGCTCAACTGATCTTCCCACCTCAGTCTTCTGAATAGCTGGGACTACAGGTGTGCACCACTGTGCCTGGCTATTTTTTATATTTTTTGCAGAGACAGGGTTTCGCCATGTTGCCCAGGCTGCTCTTGGAATTCCTGAGCTCACACAATCCTTCTACCTTGGCCTCCCAAAGTGCTGGTATTATAGGCATGAGTCATGGCACCCAGCCAGAGACAATATCGTTTTGCAAACAACTTCAAATCACAAACACTAGAATACCATTAATGTGAAAATCCAACAAGAATAAGTAAAAAATGACTTCAGATTTAAAATCTTTACATTTGCTCTAATCCATTCCAGAGGCGGCGGCTGAGGGCCAGCAGGAAGGATTCTAGCCCAGTCCACACAGCTGGCTAGGAGAAAGACGAGACACGTGGCACTGATCTGCGGGATGTGGAGCTGGTGACCGAATTCCTCACTAAAGGAATAAGCACCTACACCTCCCAGCTCCTCCGTGTGCACAGCACGCACACCCCAAGAGGAAGCCATACAGAGACAGAAAGCCTTGGTTTTATTCAATTTTTATCTATTGATTATTTATTTTTGAGACAGAGTCTCCCTGTTTTGCTCAGGTTGGAGTACAGTGGTACAACCTCAGCTCACTGCAGCCTCCACCTCCCAGGTTCAAGAGATTCTCTTACCTCAGCCTCCTGAGTAGCTGGGATTACAGGCACACACCACCATGCCCAGCTAATTTTTGTCTCTTTTAGTAGAGATGGGGTTTCTCCATGTTGGCCAGGCTGTTCTTGAACTCCTGGCCTCAAGCGATCTGCCTGCCTCGGCATCCCAAAATGCTGGGATTATAGGCGTGAGCCACTGCCTGGCCTGTTTTTTATTTTAAAGGCAGTCCCATCATGAAAGCATCACAGGTTCCAGCCCAGCCCCACCATGCTCTGGCGGCACAGGCCTAGGCACGCCACTCCCTGCTGCATGTGAGCTGCCTGAAGGCAGAAAGCCTGTTTGTTAGGTTTGCCCATATAGCCCAAGTGCTTAGGACAGTGCTTAGCACTGAACAAACGTTTAATAAATTATTTGTTGGAAAAATGAACTCAACTCTCTCTGGTCTGGTATTCCACTGGAAACATCAAGATAAATCTAAGATAACGTTTTAAAACCTGCTTGGGCATTAAAAATACATAAGAACAGGCCAGGCGTGGTGGCTCACACCTGTAATCCCAGCACTTTGGGAGGCTGAGGCAGGTGGATCACCTGAGGTCAGGAGTTCGAGACCAGCCCGGGCAACATGGTGAAACCCCATCTGTACTAAAAATACAAAAAGTAGCTGGGCGTGGTGGCACGTACCTGTAATCCCAGCTATTTGGGAGGCTGAGGCAGGAGAATCACTTGAACCTGGGAGGCGGAGGTTGCAGTGAGCCGGATACAGCTCCACTGCACTCCAACCTGGGCAACAAGAGTGAGATTCTGTCTTGAAAAAAAAAACCTAGGAAGAATACCTAGCACTTTACAAGCACTTGTGCATGAGTCGGCAATGTAACTCCCACTCCTGTTTCCCAGGTGGGCCCTCTCTCCCAGTCTCTCCTCAGCTGCTGTAAATGCACTCATGCTCCTGGAACACCCACCTGGACCTCCCACCTGCCTCCCTTCAGGGCTGGGCCACCTCTCCATCTTGCATCACTCTTTCACTCATGCAGTCTGGTGTGTGCCCCCTCCTTCCACCAGTGCAGGTCCAGCTAAGGCACCACGACCCCCAGTGGGGGCTGAGAGGAAGAGGGGCAGGTGTGCAAAGTAGAGGTGGATTTGCAGGCTCTCTTCACTCTCCCACTCTGCTCTTCAGTTCTCACTGTGCCCACATTCCCTGGACCTGGCCTCCACTGCCACAGCCTTCATCACACCTAGACAGAGGTGACAACTCCCACGTCCAACCTCCCATGCCTCAAATTCCACATGGCCTCCAACAGACAGTACAGGTCTCCTTGCTACCAGCCCCAGGTGTCTCTGAAGACCACTCGCTCATGCCCATCATCACTGTCATTTCCTAGTCCAGGTCACCACCACGTCTCACCTGAACATCTGCAACAGCCTCTACAGCTGATCTCCTGGACCCCGTCTTCCCTCTCGTCATCCTCGAAATTGTAGCCAGAGCAGTCTTTTAAAACTCAATGAATATGTCGTTGAATTGCTCTCAGAGCAAAGAACAAACGTGTTCATGGCTCCCTGGGCCTCAGTTTCCTCCCTGTGACATGAGCAACTGTCCGCATACACACACAAAGCACTGTAGATTTTGGGCCTGATCGCCTCGGAAACTGTTCTTTCATCCCGTATATGTAAAGAAACTGGATTTAGCTAAAGGGCTTTGCCTCGAAATTTTCCTTGCAAAGGTCCAGAAAAAAGGTATTTTTTGTGAGTGCCTAGGTCTGAAAAAGGCATTTTATTGGAATCTTTCCTCCTAGACACGGGCAGAGCAGAGAGGCCTGGGACCAGCACCATGATGCCAGGATACTGGCTAAACAGTGGGACCCCTTTCAGTGGGCCACGCATGTGCGTCGAACTACTACTCTTCACTCACCTCTTTCTAGAGAAAGTGATCATTTTAATGGGTAAAGTCAATTGGCCCTTCAACAACGCGGGCTGCGCTGCGAGCAGCCACTTATGCATGAATTTTCTTCCACCTCTGCCACCCCTGAGATGCCAAGACCAACCCCTCCTCTTCCTCCTCAGCCTGCTCAACGTGAAGATGACGAGGATGAAGAACCTTTACTATGATCCACTTCCACCTGATGAATAGGAATTATATTTTCTCTTTCTTATGATTTTCTTCTTTTTTTTTTAAAGACAGGGTTTCACCATATTGGTCAGGCTGGTCTCGAACTCCTGACCTCAGGTGATCCACCCGCCTCAGCCTCCCAAAGTGCTGGGATTACAGGCATGAGCCACCGCACCCGGCCCTTATGATTTTCTTAATAACACTTTCTTTTTTCTAGCATACTTTATTGTAAGAGTATAGCATGTATTACATATAACATACAAAATATGTGTTCATCGGCTGTTTATGTTATCAGGAAGGCTTCTGGTCAACAGTAGGCTAATAGTAGTCAAGCTTTTAGGGCAATCAAAAATTATACACAGATTTTCAACTATGCAGAGGGTTGGGGGGGTGTCAGGGTCCTTAATACCCATGTTGTTCACGGGTCAACTACACTCTGCTAAGAACTTGTCTTATGCAGAGAGCCTCCTGTAAGCTGTCTGCCTTGGGGTTAGTCATGGATAATATAGTCAGGGCTCAGCATGAACCACTTACCTAGTACATTCCTCAAAGACTTTTTTGGAAGGGTTCTCCTCCTTCAGTCCCAGTCTACATTTTCTCACAACATCTGGAGGTATTTCTGGCAAAGGGGCTGCCAACTTTTAACACAGTACAAACCAAATACATAATTATTAGTGATTTCACAACTTGCTGGTAAATAGAATCTAATGCTTATTGTAAAAAGATAAAACCAAAGTGTATAACATGAAAGTCAAAGTGCCACCTGCACCCTCCACCCCAGTCCCACTCTCTAGAGTTCTGCTGTTGTCTATCTTTTCAGCTCTTCTCCGATGCATATCAAAACACACACAACGCCAGGAGCAGTGGCTCACACCTGTAATCCCAGCACATTGAGAGGCAGAGCTGGGTGGATCACATGAGATCAGGAGTTTCAGAACAGTCTGGCCAATGTGGTGAAACTCCATCTCTACTAAAAATACAAAGTATTAGCTAGGCATGGTGGTGGATGCCTATAATCCCACCTGCTCAGGAGGCTGAGGCAAGGGAATCACTTGAACCTGGGAGGCAGAAGTTGCAGTGAGCTGAGATCACGCCACTGCACTCCAGCCTGGGCAACAAGAGTGAAACTCCATCTCAAAACCAAACCAAACCAAACCAAACAAAAAAGCACACACACCCAGAATCGAAAGCAGGGTCTCAAAGAGGTATCTGCACACTCATGTTCACTGCAGCATAATTCACTGTAGCCAAAAGTGGAAAACACCCAGGTGTCTGTGGATGAATGGATAAATAAAATGCAGTATATACATAGAGTGAAATATTGTTCAGCCTTTTAAAAAAAGGAAATTCTGAAACATGCTACAACTTGTATAAACCTTTTAGACATTATGTTAAGTGAAATAAGCCAGTCATGGCTGGGTGCGGTGACTCACACCTGTAATCCCAGCACTTTGGGAGGCAGAAGTGTATCAGTTGAGGTCAGGAGTTCGAGACCAGCTTGGCCAACATGGTGAAATCCCATCTTTACTAAAAATACAAAAATTAGCTGGGCATGGTGGTGGGCACTTGTAATCCCAGCTACTCGGGAGGCTGAGGCAGGAGAATCGCTTGCAGTGAGCCAAGATTGTGCCATTTCACTCCAGCCTGGGCAGCAGAGCGAAACACTGTCTCAAAAAAAAAAGAAGAAAGAAGAAAGAAGGAAGAAGAAGCAAGAAGAAAGCAGGAGAAATAAACCAGTGGCAAAGTGACAAATCCTGTATGATTCCACTTACATATGCTCCCTAGAGTAGTGAAATTCATAGCGACGTAAAGTAGCATGGTGGTTGCCAGGTGCTTGGAGAGCACTGGGAATTGTTAATGGCTGCAGAGTTTCAGTTTTGTCAGATGAAAGGGTTCTGGAGATCGGCTGCATAACAATGTGAATGTATTTAACACTTCTGAAGTGCACACTTAGAAATGGTGACGGGGGTGACCTTCATGTTACGTGTTTTTTATCACAATTAAAACTTAAAAATCAAACACACACACAAACATCTCTCTTCAGATATAGTTTCTTTTTCCTCATGCAAAAGGGAAAAACATATGTACAGTTTTGTGGGGTTTTCTGAGACAGAAAATCTCAGCTCATTGCAGCCTCGTCCTCCTGGGCTTAGGCAACCCTCCCACCTCCACCTCCCAAGTAGCTGGGACTGTGGGTGCATGCCGCCACACCTGGCTGATTTTTTTGAGATGGAGTCTTGTTCTGTGGCCCAGGCTGGAGTGTAGTGGCACAGTCTCGGCTCACTGCAACCTCCAGCTCCTGGGTTCAAGTGATGCTCCCGCCTCAGCCTCCCAAGTAGCAGGGATTACAGGTGTCCGCCACCACGCCCAGCTAATTTTGAACTCCTGACCTCAAGTGATCCTTTGGAAGGCCTCAGCCTTCCTGTACCTGGCTAATTTTTGTATTTTTTGTAGAGACAGTGTTTCACCATGTTGCCCAGGCTAATCTTGAACTCCTGATCTCAATCAATCTGCCCATCACGGCCTACAAAAGTGCTAGGATTACAGGCATGTTCCACTGTGCCCAGCCTATGTCTAGTGTTTAAAGTATGTGCTAACGTCTATAGAGCTACCCCATTTTCTTGAGTGACTGCAAGGTTTTCCGGTGTGAGTTTATCTGTCCCCAGTTACATCCCAGTTGCCAATTTTCCCACAGCAAACAGCACCACCATGAACATGTTTGTATTTCCATAGGGTACATTCCTAAGAACAGAAGCACCAGCTCAAAAGATCCACGCATTTTAAACATTCATATTGATTGTGAAACTGCCCTCCAGGAAGGCTCTGGTACTCCGTACTCCCACTCACAGTGTTCCTAGGTGCACAATCCTGTTCTCTTTAACCCTCACCCAGGGAATTCCAGGAAAAGGAAACACGTGACGAACCACTGTCTGGATCATGCTCAACTGTCCGCCTCATGTGTAATTAGAAACAAGACATGCATCCCAGACTGAGTTCTGCCTGTGACAGAGCCAAGCCACTAGAGCAAATCTGCGTTTCTAATAAATCATTTCCTAAAATAAGTTGAAAGTAAACGAGAAAACTCACATTTTAAAAAACCAACAATATTGTTATAATCATGATTAGTAGCTGCCATTTAAATTATCTAATACATTTGAGGCATTTAAATATATATGGTCTCTGCCGGGTGCGGTGGCTCTTGCCTGTAATCCCAGCACTTTGGGAAACGGAGGGTGGATCACCTGAGGTCAGGAGTTCGAGACCAGCCTTGCCAACATGGTGAAATCCTGTCTCTACTAAAATACAAAAATTAGCCGGGCATGGTGACGGGCACCTGTAATCTCAGCTATTCCGGGTTCAAGCGATTCTCCTGCCTCAGCCTCCTGAATAACTGGGAGACGGAGGCTGCAGTGAGCCAAGATCGCGTCACTACACTCCAGCCTGGGTGACGACAGCAAAACTCGGTTTAATATATATAAATATATGGTCTCAGCCCCACAACCACCACCCTGATGGGTGAGGAGAGGCCTGGGAAGTCTCTCTCCAGTGCACACACATCAACAAGGGGAGCGCCGAGACCGAACCACATGCCCTGCTGGACTCTCCCGTCACTTCTTTCCACGCAGCAAGGCTGTGATATGAGTAAGATGGGTCCATTCATTTTCTTATTTAAGAAGTTTGTTCATTCATTTGCTCAACAAATATGCATTGGTCCAGGCACTGGACACAGCAGAAAACAAGACAAAATGTTCTCAGAAGACAAAGACAGTATTTTAAAACTCTTATTTCCCGTCCAAAGGTCTCAGTTTTTCTGAAACTAAGTAGCAGGTAGATTCTACAAAAACTGTTGGCTGGGCACGGTGGCTCATGCCTGTAATCCCAGCCATTTGTGAGGCCAAGGCGGGCGGATCACAAGGTCAAGAGATTCAGACCATCCTGGCCAACATGGCAAAACCCTGTCTCTACTAAAAATACAAAAATTAGCTGGGCGTGGTGGTACACACCTGTAATCCCAGCTACTCAGGAGGCTGAGGCAGGAGAATCGCTTGAACCCGGGAGGCGGAGGTTGCAGTGAGCTGAGATCGTGCCACTGTACTCCAGCCTGGTGCCAAAAAGAAAAAGACTCTTCTGTGATTAACTCCAAATAGTGTTCCCATTTTCAATATCATAGAAAAGTTGTATATTAGTAGTTATTTAATCCCACACAAAGGAAAAGCGGTGTTTCTAATATCCATGAGAGAGAGGGAGGGAAGCTAAGGTGGCCTATGGCAAGGGAAGGTACAGAACTACCAGCCTAATGCAGAACTGAGACTTCTGGGCCTTTCAATTAAGGAACGATAATTGTTTTTCAGAATAAATAGTTACGGGCAAATTTACCAAATGACCCAGTGCCTTGCTTTTTAAAATTTTTAGGGAGAGGAAACTATAACAGGAAAGAACACTGGTGGAGACGGAAGGGTGGACTTTGCAGAAATACGCTTATTTTCCTGTGTTGAAAATTACATTTACTTTCCTATTTTAAAAAATTAGGTCATCTTTTTATTGTTGCGTTATAAGAGTTCTCTATATATTCTGGATACTAGACCCTTAGCAATATTTGATTTGCAAACACTGTTCGCCATTCCGTGGGTCATGTTCTCACTTCTGATGGTGTCCTCTGAAGCACAGAGTTCTCAGTTCTGATGAAGTTCAGTTTATCTATTTTTCCTTTTGCTGCTTGTGCTTTCAGTGTCATATCTAAGAAGTCACTAACTAATTTCAAGCTACTGACGATTTACACCTACACTTTCCTCTAAGAGTTGTATAGTTTTAGCTCTTCTACTTAGGTCTGTGGTACATCTGGCATCCGTGTCTTGTTTACGGAATCAGGTGGGGTTCAACGTGACTCTGCATGTGGCAGCAGCATTTGTTAAAAAGGCTACTATTTCCCCCAGTTGAATTGTCTTGGCATCCTTGTGATAAGGCAATTAACTGACTGTTAATGTGCTATGGTTTGAAAGTGTACCCCAAAGTTTGTGTATCGGTGCCTTTTTTGTTTTTGAGATGGAGTCTTGCACTGTCGCCCAGGCTGGAGTGCAATGGCACAATCTCAGCTCACTGCAACCTCTTCCTCCCGGGTTCAAGCAATTCTCCTGCCTCAGCCTCCCGAGTAGCTGGGATTACAGGCATATGCCACCACGCCCAGCTAATTTTTTGTATTTTTAGTAGAGACGGGGTTTCATTGTGTTAGCCAGGATAGTCTCCATCTCCTGACCTCGTGATCCGCCCGCCTCGGCCTCCCAAAGCGCTGGGATTACAGGTGTGAGCCATTGCACCCGGCATGTTGGTAACTTAATTCCCAACACAATGTTGAGAGGTGGGACCTTTAAAAGGTGATTAGATCATGAGGGCTCTGCCCCTCATGAATGGATTCATGCTGCTATCTCGGGATTGCTTTAGTTATTGTTTTGGCAAGTTCCTGATAAAAAGCTAAGCTCAGCCCCCTTCCCCCCAACCCCAGGCGTGTGCACGCCCTCTTATTCTTCTGCCACGGATGATGCAGCAAGTGGGCTCCCACTGAATGTGGACTCCTTGATCGTGGACTTTCAGCTTTCAGAACTGTAAGAAATAAATCTCTGTTCTTTGTAAATTACCCAATCTCAGGTATTCTGATATAGTGGCACAAAATGGACTAAGATAAATGCATTAATTTATTTCTATACTCCTCATTTTCATACCATTGACCACTGTATGTCTATCATCATTCCAGGACCATACTGCCTTGATTACTGTAGCTTTGTAGTGAGTTTTGATATTGAGGAGTGTGAGCCCTCCAATTACATTCTTTTTAAAGAATGTTATGACTATTCCGGGTCCCTTTACTATCCATATGAATTCTAAGATTAGCTTGTTTGTTAATTTCTGCAAAAAAAAAAAAAAAAAAAAAAAAAAAAAAGGTAGTTAGGATTGTGATAGGGATTATATTGAATCTATAGATCAATTTGAGGAGTACTGCCATCTTAACAATTTTAAGTCTTCTGATTCATGAACACGAGATGTCTTTCCATTTCTTTAGGTCTTCTTTAATTTTTTTTTCAGTGCTTTCTAGTTTTCAGAGTATAAGTGTTACACTTATTTTGTTACATTCATTCTTAAGTATTTTATTCTTTTTTGATGCTACACAAAGGGAATTGCTTTCTTAATTTGTTTTTTGGATTTTAATTGCTAGTATATAGGAATACAATCGAATTTTGTATAGTGATTTAGTATCTTGCAATCTTACCAGACTCACTAACTCCAGTACTCTTTTTCTTTCTGTGTGGATTCCTTAGAATTTTCTATATTCAAGATTATGTCATCTGCAAATAGAGTTTTCTTTCTTCCTTTACAATCTAAATAGCTTTTCTTTCTTTCTTTTTTCTTTTTTTTTTTTTTTTTGAGAAAGAGTCTTGTTCTGTCACCCAAGCTGGAGTGCAATGGTGTGACCTTGGCTCACTGCAACCTCCTCCTCCCGGGTTCAAGCAATTTTACTGCCTCAGCCTCCCGAGCAGCTGGAATTATAGGCACCCGCCACTACGCCCAGCTAATTTTTGTGTTTTTATTAGAGATGGGGTTTACCATGTTGGCCAGGCTGGTTTCAAACTCCTGACCTCCAGTGATCCATTTGCCTTGGCCTCTCAAAGTGCTGGGACTACAGGCATGAGCCATTGAGCCCGGCCAATACCTTTTATTTCTTTTCCTTGTCTAATTGCCCTGTCTAGAGCCTCCAGTACAATGGAACTTACAATTGACCCTCCAGCTGAACACAAGTGGTGAAAGTGGACAATCTTGTCTTATTCCCAATCTTGAAGGAAAACATCTAGTCTTTTTTTTTTTTTTTTTGAGATGGAGTCTCACTCTGTAGCCCCAGGCTGGAGCGCAGTGGTGCTATCTCAACTCACTGCAAACTTTGCCTTCCGGGTTCAAGCGATTCTCCTACCCAGCTTCCCTAGTAGCTGGGACTACAGGCTCGAACCACCAGGCCTGGCTAATTCTTGTATTTCTAGTAGAGCCGGGGTTTCACCATGCTGGCCACGCTGGTCTCCAACTCCTGACCTCATGTGATCTGCCTGCCTCAGCCTCCCAAAGTGCTGGAATTACAGGCGTGAGCCACCGCACCTGGCCTAGTCTTTCACATTTAAGTGTGATGTTGGCTGTGGATATTTCATAGATATCATTTATCAGGCTGAGCAACCTGTAAACATCTCTCTCTATTACCAAGTGCTATCATTTGAACATTTGTCCCTCCCTGCCAAAGCTCATGTTGACTTTGTTATTGTGACAGCATTGGGAGGACCATTAAGACGCATTTAGGAGGTTCCACTTCCATGAAGGGACTAATTTCATTCCTAGTGTGCTCAGTGCTTTTATTATGAAGGGTGTGAATTTTATCAAATGCTTTTTGTCTATTAAGATAATCATGTGGTTTTAAAATCTTTTATTCTATTAATATGGTATATTATATTAATTGATTTTCAAATATTGAACTAATTTTGCATCCCTAGGGAAAAACCCACTTGGTTTTGGTTATGATTCTTTTAAACCGGAAATTCAAATTTGGCTGAATTTTAATACTTGAGAATCCTGAGAGAAAAATGAAGAAAAACTAAAAATGTCTGAGTGACTGAATAAAGAAATGCAAAAATGAACACACATAGTCTTGCTTTAGGTACTTTGAATATTCTGGGTTGTTGAAATTTGAGGACGCGACCTCAAGGAGTTCCCTTTTCTTGAACTCCTGGCATCAAGAGATCCTCCTGTCTTGGCCTCCGAAAGTGCTGGGATTCCAGGCATGAGCTATACCCCACCTAGCCAAGGGGTTCCCTTTTTAGCATGTAAAAGAAAGAGAAGTTCATTGTTGCTGGTTTTTTGTTTGTTTGTTTAACATTGAGTACTCACGTTGCTGGTTTTAAATAAAAGACAAGAAAAGGAAAAACTACAATCATGATGTGAATCATTGCTTTTTATTTGTTTGTTTATTGTTTCAGTAAAGCATAAGAGCAGGGCCATCAGGTGGGAAGAGGAAGAATGCGGCAGTTTCCCCAGCTGGTGGTAAGAAAATGGAAAAAAAGCTTTCCAGCTACAGCATCTTCAGGCAGCCCATAAACATCTCCCTATTACCAAGAGCTTTCATCTGAATGTTTGCCCATCCTCCCCAAAACTCATGATGACATTTAATTGCCACTGTGACAGTACTGGGAGGCAGGACCATTAAGAGGCATTTAAGAGGTTCCACCTTCATGAAGGGACTAATGCCCTCATCTGGTTATCTCTGGAGTAGGTTCGCCCTGTTTTGTGTGCACATGCTGATATGTGTGCAAGCAATCTCTCTCTCTCTGCCCTTCCACCATGTGATAATACAGCAAGAAGGCCCTTGCCAGATGTTGGCACTAAGAGGGGGGGAAAAAAAAGAAGCTTTTTATCTGAGGAATGTGAGCCCCTTCAAATTATCAGGCCCAGAGCAGTCATGTCTCACTGCCCCTTGAGCTAAATAATTACGTCTTTTTTTTTTTCTACAGAAATAGAAGGTAGATTCATGGTTGCTTAGAACTAGATGGTGGGAGGGTGGTAGGGAGTGACAACTAATGGGTACAGGATTGCTTTTGTAAGAGAGAAATGTTTTAAAGTTAGATTATGGTGATAAATGTATGTATCTGTGGATATACTAAAAAGTACTGAACTGAACACTTGAAATGGGTGAATGATATGGCATGTGGCATATCTCAGTAAAGTCATTAAAAGAGAAGACAACTATAGAAATTGCTATTCTACTTTTTTGGGAAAGGTGACAATTGCTTAGAAATACATATCTATTAAAGTAATTTTCTTTGTTTAGTGTAGATTTTAGTTGAAGGTGGCTTTGGAAGTATAATGACATGGGAGATCAAAGGTAAGTCTCACAGAAATGTTAGATAATGTGATAAGAATACTGAACCAAAAGACTTTCTTATATGATCATAGGTGTTATGTAAGCCTGCCATAGAAGTACTCTCTGAAACTAAAATTGGTGAATATATGAGAAATAATGGCTCTACTTCTTTAAAAGTAAACCTTTTTTTTTTATGAGAGGAAAAAAGAAGAAGAAAGAAAAACTAGGAGAGACAACAAAATTCTTGTTCTATTGCCCAGGCTGGAATGCAGTCTTAAAAAGGTATTAAAAACCTCTTTTATGCCATCAATTGTACTTAACAGCAGAGACAGGAAGGAATAAGGGAAGAAAATAACAGTCAACCAATATTTCATTTAGGTCTGTAAGATACTATGCAAATGCTAAAGAATAACTCACTTCCTATTATATAGTCACTTTCAGAATGGGTATAATTAAAATTAACAATGCAATGTCAAAATCTCCTGCTATTATTGTGCAGGAGTCCAAATCTCTTTGTAAGTCAATAAAAACTTGTCTTATGTATCTGGATCCTCCTTTATTAGGTACATATATAATCTTTAACTCCTGTTGCTACATTGAAATCTTCCTCCATCCATTTATTTTAAGTCTTTGTGTATCATTATGAGTTGGATCTGGATACTAGGTACCAATGGATTTTAATTTTTTATTCAATTTGCCTGTCTGTGACTTTAATTAGAGCATTGTATCCATTTAAGTTTAGGATTAATATTAATGTTTGTGATTTCAATATTGTAATTTAATGCTAACTGGCTTTTTTGCCCGTTAGTTGATGTAAATTCTTAATTATGGAGATACTCTTTACGTTTTGGTGAATTTTTGAGATAACTGATACTGGTTGTTCCTTTCCGTTTGTAATGTTTCTTTCAGAAGATCGTGTAAAACAGGTCTGGTGGTGATAAAATTTCTGAGTGCTTGCTTGTTCGCAAAAAATTTTATTTTTCCTTCATTTATAAAGCTTAGTTTAGCAGGATATGAGATTCTGGGTTGAAAGTTCTTTTCTTTGAGGATATTGAATATTGACCCCCACTCTCTTCTAGATTGTAGGGTTTCTGCTGAGAGGTCTGCTGTGAGTCTGATAGGCTTCCTTTATGGGTAATCTGACCTATCTCTCTAGCTGCCCTTAGAATTTTCTCCTTTATTTCAGCCCTAGTGAATCTAGCAATTATATGTCTTGGAGTTGGTCTACTTGAGGAATATCTTTGTGGTGTTCTCTGGATTACCTGGAGTTGAGTATTGTCCTGCCTTACTAGGTTAGGAAAGTTTTCCTGAATAATATCCTGAAAAAAAATATTTTCCAACTTGGATTCATTCTCTTCATGACATTCAGGTACACTGATCAGTCATAAATTAGGTCTTTTCACATAGTCCCATATTTCCTGGAGACTTTGCTCATTCCTTTTTACTCTTTCTTCTGGAATCTTGTCTTCTCATTTCATTTCATTAAGTAGGTCTTCGACCTCTGATAACCTTTCTTCTGCTTGATCAGTTCGACTGTTAAAACCTGTGCATACTTTGCAAAGTTCTCATATTGTGTTCTTCAGTTCCATTAGTTCACTTATATTCATTTCTAAATTGTCTATTCTCATTAGGGTTTCATCAAACCTTTTTTCAA